>JADLZK010013280.1:0-87901 GCA_015847255.1 Hyparrhenia diplandra | reverse complement strand
TTTGACAGCAGTGGCGCCAGTCCATTGGACTCCATGTCAGAGTTGCTGACTGTTGGGATTACTCTACACAATTCTAATCATAGCTTCTGCCGCCTTTGCTTGGATGCAGCATTTGAATTTTCAAGTAACCCAAACAGAAGGCTCACCAATAGACTTCCTTAGATATGCTTGGAAGTCACTCTCAATCACCTACAGAATAAGCATTTACAGAAAAGTCTTAATTACAACTATGAATCCTTACCATTTGCCATGTCAATGGATTCAACAATCAATAATACCATTGTAGCTCAACCAATATACCTGAAAGCAGAGCCCGAGTAAATTGTTATTGCAGAGCCAATAACACCTAAAGTCAGTGCAGTTTCAATATTGGGATATAGGGGGTGGGATAGGGAAGGAAATGAATAAATGGCTAGGATTTAAATGAGGTATGAATAACGGATGGCTAGATGTAATATTTCCTATTCCTATCTAATCTGTATCCCTATCCAAGCAGCTTATAAGGGTGACAAATATCTATGTCCATCAGTCAAATTCTAAGGAGGATACCACGATTACACAACAAAAATAACATTGGAAGCTTTGGTTAACAAACAGGCTAGTGACAACATCACAACATAAACACCATCAATAATGAATCTCTCATATGACCAATACTAATAACTGCTAAATGTCAATACTGCTAGTTTTACATCCTACAGAAATCCCATTAACAGCCTATACATTACAAGTTCTGATTCTATTGGGTTTCAACATCAAGCTATAATCCTACCATGCCATGGTACACAAACTAAGAGTTGCATGCATGCCAATGCATTAAATAACCTTACGCCCTTTAGTCACATTTGAAGTGTCAGTGATCTTTTGCGATTACTGAATACACCAAAAAATCAATGATTTCGAAATGGGAGTGGGATCATATTTGTCTGTACAAATGAAAATCGACTGGGAAAGTATCAGAATGCCCCAAACAATACCTTCAATGTTCTCTAGGGTCACAACTTGAGACTGCAAGACATCTTCTTGAGTTTTCATCTTTTCGAATGATATCCTTCATCATCTTAACAACATCTATTGTGATAGCTTGCATGGCCTCCAAGAAACATTTTTTTGACTTCCTTGCTGTAGAACCAAAAAATGATAAAAAAAACATGAACGTTTGATCACTTCTCTTAAATTAAGTACAGTAATTTTGGCATAAAACGCTAGGACCTAGTAGTCACACGAATTAGAGAAAGGAAATTAGGTCTCGTCACCTGGGTCTGCTAAACACAGTAAAACAACAAAATTGAGCATATTTAGTGTGGCCGCTGGATCTACAGGGTTTTTGTTTTGCAACAAAACAGGTATAAAGAGATGGGACAGATGTTTCGGAGTAAGACAGCAAAAAAAACGTAAGCATATGAACTGACAAAAACACAAAAGAGTCATTAGAGTTTTGACATAGGACAAGAGCAGACGGAAGAACCAGGGATCTGAATGCAACATGAGCATACCTGAGAGCGCGCGTCTTGTGGGCTGGTGCCGTCCAACGCCGGTGAGGCCCATATCAACACGCCCGTTCCAGTAGGGGCGTCCTTACATGTCTCCCTTCTGCTACTGTTGAGCTGTGATGAGACAAGATGAACGGTAGGGATTTGCAAAATTCATATACTTCTTTGTCCAGAAAAATGGTGATAAGCTGTTGTAATAGATGCGATGAGTCTTGTTTGATCATTTGCCACTCACCCATTCACAAATCATGATGGAGCAAAATGCATTGTGCAGCTAAACCTTATAAATATTACTATGCCAGCTACTATCATAAAAGTAGAAATATCTTAGAAAACTCCAAAACTTTATAAAATTCAAAACTAAACCAAAAATTGGTAGCAACAAACAACTTTGGGACTTGCATTTATAAGACCAGTAGTCTCCCTGATTATAGGCTTACTTCCAGAAGAAGCATGTTCACTATATATGAGATCAATTACCTTAATCAAGAAGGGTTATATTTTTTATGTATATTCTGTGGGAAAAAAAATGGAATAGTAATAAATTACTACACTCTCATATGAAGCCATGTCCCATAGAACTTATAATTTATTTTCAGCTGTTAGCAACTCATTCCCTTATACACATTGTTCCCATGCTCACTGGAGGAGGCAAGCAAGCAATCTCCACAACTTTGGCTTTATCAACCTCAATTCCTCATGAGGAAACCAAATGGCCAAGGAAATGACACTTCTCCCAGTGGGTACCGAATCAGCTCCAAGATAATGCTGTAGAACAATCTCAAGATTTGCTAAACAGTCACCAAAATTCCGTCCTGTCCATAGAGAGGAAATCATCCATGAAGACCTCCAGACAACAAAATGAGAATCAAGTATCCTGAATAAGACAAACACAACGCCTTACTTAATAATCATATATTAACCTTGGACTAAGAACAAATCACTAGTGGTTATATTACAGAAATCAGAATGAGATACAATCAGTAGACAACCGCTAATGAACATAAGTTGCAGTTCCACCATTCACCTAACACAGAATGAGAAGTTTAGATTACACTCTAGGGGCACAATACTAGCACTAGCTGCAGCATAGGCATCGGGCAAGGCCAGGAACAGAGTCCTTGTGACGGTTAGATGAACTTGATTTGAAAGCATCTTCTCCATAATTCAGTAATTGTGAAAGGTTCATATCGCTATTCAGCAATCCCCTTTTCCTGCAGCACTTTCATGACATGATGTCAAGCACTAACCGCTTCTCCCAAGCTGTATCACGAGCAGGATAGGTCTTTGCATAATATGCTGTGGCTCTATGCCAGCCTCATTGATCAGGAAATCAATCTTGCGAAGAAGAGTCGCGCACAAGATAATCCTAGTATTTGTGGCATCTTGGACACTGCAAGGGAAACTTCAGATTCACAACAGCCAAGAGTCCTCTTGAAGAACTCAAACTTAGCAGCAACCTCCTCACGGGAAACACTGCTGAGTATTAACACCACTTGCCTGAACAATGGCGATGCAGCAGGCACCCCAAATTCTTCTGCCCGCATCAAAATTTCCTTCACGCGATCGCGTTTGAAGGTAAAGCACTCTTGGCGGTGTAAACACACCTTACCAATGTCTTGAACACCGCATTGATGAAACAAAACTATGTTAGGCTTGATTCCCCCTCTCAAGGCTGCTACTGAAGAGGCCCTTGCACCTCTTTGCGGCCACTAGGACCCTCTCAAATGATCCATAGAAGGAGATGAAGAACTCGAGCTTTGAAATGACGTCGCCCTGGCGGATAGCGCGTGAGCCCACAAGAGGAAAGCTACCTATCTGGGGGTAGACAGACCGACACGGTCCCTGAGAGCAAGAAGGCGTGGGGTGATTTTTCTTCACGGAGGCGCGGAGGATCAGTGGGTCCGCGGAGACGGCGGCGGCGATGTCTTTGCGGGAGAGGCCGGCGCCGGCGAGCAGGGCGAGGATAGCATCGGGGTTGGAGGCGGAGTTGAGACGGGGATAGGAGAGCTCCTCCAGTGGTCTCCTGGATCTTGCATCGCGGGACGCCTTCTTGGACACCTCGCGGGCTTGGGCTGGGGGCGAGGCCGCAGGACGCGACGGGTAGTCCTCGAGGGAGAAGGGCGCGGGGCGTTGGCAGTGGAGGTGAAGAGGAGGCGGCACGCGCGGCGGTGGATGGGGGACGGTAGCGGCGAGGCGGCGCGGAGCAGAGGGAAGAGGCTATTTCGAAGGCGCAGCATGGCGGCGGCGCAGGATCGACCGCCAGCTGCGGAGGGCCCGTCGAGGTATGCCTATGCGCGTCACGGCGTCGGGCTGCTCCCGGCGGCGCGACGACAGGAGGAAGGAAGGGACGGAGGCGGAGCTGCGCAACTGGGCTGGGAGAAGGCTGTATTTGTCCGCTTACTGGGCCACCAAACGTGCAGGCCAGGCCACTTTCGAGCGATGGTAACTAGTGGGGCCACACTGGGTCATCAAAATTTTCAGCGTTGTGCAACTCAGGGGGACGTGCGTGTTGTGAGTGTCAACGTTGTCAAAATGCTCAAAAAAAAAAAAAAAAAAAGTAGGGTGTACTAAAAAAATATATATATAAAAAATCAAAGTCTGAGTAGGGTTACTCAGGGCTAACGAGCTCTATATACGAGCATTATTTCTAATCTCTAATCGTACAGCTTGTTTGGACTTTTCAAATTGAGGCGCAGCCTTCTGGTGTTAGCGTTTTGTTGATAGGCGCAGCTCTAGCATTACACGTGCAAGCAGATTCCATTTTCCACACTCCACACCGTAATCAATCATCAAGCACTAGTGCAGGAGAATCAAGTTGCATTAAATACGACAATCAAAGACAAACATCTCATTCGATCACGGAGCAATCACTGAACCGAAATGCAAGCGTAACATCGAATTCAGATTCAGAACACGACTAGGACTAGAATTTGTACAGGACAAACGAAAGGCCTCTTTCAGCCTCCCCACGCTGTCAAAGGACCCCAATTGGGATTCGACGACAGTCTGACATCGAGCAGCAATAGTGGGTCAGCAACAGCCCCACGCGCGAAGGGGATACTCAAACTGTCAAACATATTCCCTGTGATACTGACATCCAGTGGCAGCTGCTGGGGCGTGCCCTCTCCTGGAACGCAGGAAGCATGGTGATGGTGATGCCCTCCTCAGCGAGGGACGACCGCTTGTTGTAGCACTCCTTCCATAGCAAGTCGCGAGCAGCATAAAGACCGTCAGTGTCTATCGCGCTGATCCCTTCGGCGCCAGAGGACGTCTTTCAGCTTGTCTTGGACAGGTTAGAGTGTCGCCAGAGATGTCTTGTCCTGTGCCAGCCCAAGGAGACTGCTTGTGCAGGTTGGTATGGGATTCAGAGCTTTCCTGAAACATTACAACAAAACTACGTCATTCACATTGCAGCTGAATAATTCTGCCAGAATAAGTTTCAGCCAATACAGTTGGATTGAACTTCAGCAAAATAGACTAGAGCTGGATAAAACGACCTTCAAACCAACATTACCATTGTAGCACAGAAATTTATTCTGTTGGTATGCAGACGTTTGCTCTTAGGGTCAATTAGGATTCTAGGGAAAAATTTGGTACCCGGGAGGCCAAAGCCCCATACACATTATTCCATTTACCCCAACTCTACTGTCCAGGGTACCAAGTTTAAGAATTAAGATAAATAACCCAGCTGTAAACTAGTCTTAAAGAATTCTGGGAGAACCTACTATTATCATGGCGTAGCACTGAAGCCTGGCATCATAGAAAGTAGGAACTAAAAGGCAAAGTCATTTCCCTTGCGAAATGTAGAAATTGTAGGCTGACTATGACAAATCAGAGCTCTAAAACAATTATATAAAGTTTTTGTTAGCATGACAAGCTACTGTGGCAAATCAACTGTAAAGTTCCTGAAAAGGATTATACTCTGCACGATACCAAGTGATACTTACAAGACATGGCTCTAATCTTGTGCATTTGTACTTGGATCCAATTTGAAGTTTGTCAGCAGTGGCTCCAATCAATTGGATTCCATGACAAATTGCTGACTCTTGGGATTATTCTGCACGATTGTTCTACAACTTATGCTGCCTTTCTTTGGGCGCAGCATTTAAAATTTTCAAGTAACCAAGCAAACGTTACCGTTATAATGTATTATCTGTTTGAATAATAGCATATGAATTAAAAGTTATTAGGTTTCATTCACAATAACCACCAGACTAAGCATTTGCCAAGTCAATGGATTAACATGCTCATGTAGTTTAACCAATATACCTGAACAAAGCGAGTGAATTGCTATTCCAGAGGCAACAACCCGCATAACGTAAGGGTGACAAATATCTATGTCCATCAAATTAAATTGTAAGAAAGGATATCAAATTAAATTATGAGGAGGATATCAAATTAAATTGTAAGGAGGATACACAACAAAAATAACATTGGAAGGTTTGATAAACAAACAGGCAAGTGAAAACACATAAATACCATCAATAATGAATTTCTCAATTCTCATATGACCATCAACTACCAATTTCTATTGCAAACAAAATATATAACTGCTAAGTCACTCCACTGCTATATGCGCATCCCACAGAATTGTTTGGCACATCAATTAGCAGCCTAGACCATTACAATCATATAGTTTGTTTGTTTATTGTGTTTCCACGCCAAGCTATGATCCTATAGTACGCTACACAAACAAAAAAGAGTTGCATGCATTCCAATGCGTTAAATACCCTTACGTCCTAAGTCAGATTAGAAGTGTCAATAATCTTTACGAGTTGCTGAACAAATCAACGTAAACAGCAATCGACTAAGTACTGGAAAGCCCCAAACAATACCTTCAATGTTCTCTAGGGTCACACCTGAGCCTGCGAGACATCTTATTGAGTTTACATCACCAGAGTGGCATCCTTCATCCTCTTCACAACATCATTGTGTTACCTTGCATAGCCTCCACGTAACATTTTTGTCTTCCTTGCTGCAGAACCAAAAAGATGAAATTAAGAACACAAACGTTTGATCCACTTCTCTAAGTTAAGAAGTAATTAAATCTCATCATCTGTCAGCTAGCTACACGAATTAGATGAAGTTAAATCTCATCACCTGTCTGCTTTCAGACACACGGTAATACAACAAAAAATGAGCATATTTAGTCTGGCCCCTATGGATCTACAAGGTTTTTGTTTTCTAAAAAAAACGAGTACAAAGGGACGGAGAAATATTGCAGAGTAATACAGCAATACTGAGGCATATGAACTGATAGACAAGTCATTAAGGTTTCGACACAGGACAAGAGTAGATGGAGGTAGCAGGGGTCTGAATGTGACAGGAGCAGACCTGAGTGCGTGCAGCGGGTTGGTGCCATTGCTATTGGCAAGCCAGGGATTTGCAAGATTTAAATACTTCTCAGCCATGACAAATGGTGATAAGTTGCCACTCACCCGTTCACAAATCATGATGGACCACAATACATTTTGCAGCTCTCTTGTCTGGTGTAATTCATGCAAGTTTTCAGGTCGACATGACACTGAAGTTTAGAACCAACATACATAAGCGGAGGCAACTAATCAGCAGTGCACATGACAAGGTTCAGGTTGTTCAGATGAGCAACACTTCCAAAGCAACCACAGCAGCCAGGCCAGCAGATCTAGTTTGGCAATCCATCACACAAGTTCCCAAGAGATCTGAAATTTCAGCGGCAGCTCAAAACACAGGGCATCAATGGTTAGATCGGCTCATGATCTGGCTCAGTAAACTCCTCTAGATGATGTAAACCTGTCAAGCTGCTAAACCTTATAAATAATACTATGCCTGCTACTATCATGCACAGCCATAAAAGTAGAAATATTTATGAGAGAAACTCCTACTTAAAATCACAAAAACTACCATTTTCTTTTTTTTGCGAAAAAAAATCAACAATTTGGTATTAATATTAGCATCTCATTCCCATACAGATACTGTTCTACATGAAAGACTTGTCCACATAAGAAAACAAAGTTAAGGATAATATTCAGCCAAGTGCTAGGCAGAAGATGAAACCAACAAAAAGTGCATTAAGTATCCAGATTCCAGAATAAGCCAAACACAGCTCCTTCCATAATAGTTGTAACTGAACCATGGACTATGGTCAATCAGTGATCACTACTGGTTATATTGCAGAAACCAGAATTGAGAAAACCTGCACAGTGGACAGCCGCTAATGAGCATAAGTTGCAGTTCTACCATCCACCTAAGCCACAGAATGAGATGTTTATATTACACTCGAGAGGGCACAGTCCTAGAACTAGCTGCAGCATAGGCATCTGCAAGGCCAGGAACAGAGTCCTTGTAACAGTCGATGAACTTTGATTTGAAAGTCTCCTCTCCATAATGAATCAATGTGACAAGGCTCATATTCTTCAGCAATCCCTTTTCCTGCAGGACCTTCATGACATAATGCCGTGGCACTAGCCTCTTCTCCAGGCTCAACGTAAACAGGACAGGCCTTTCAAGAATGTATTGTGGCTCCATCGCAGCCTCATTGACTAGGAACTCAATCTTGCGGAGAAGAATCTCATCAGAAAATCCTAATATACCTGGCATCTTGGACACTGCAGTAGAAACCTGAGACTCAGAACAACCAAGAGTCCTCTTAAAGAACTCAAGCTTGGCAGCAACCTTCTCTTTAGAATTTCGGGCAACGGTAGCCACTGCGTACTTAAACATCGGGGAAGTAGGAGGCACCCCAATTTCTTCCGCCCGCATCAAACACTCCCTCAAGCGTTCCAGGTTGAAGGTAAGCACCCATGGGTTGATTGAACACAGCTGAGCAATATCTGGAACACCCGACTGACGCAACAAAGCAATGTTAGGCTTGACTGACCTCTCAATGCTCATGTTGAGGAGGCGGATGCTCCTCTTTAGGGCCACCAGGGTTTTCTCAAACGAGCCGTAGAAGGAGATGAAAAACTCAAGCCTGGGAACGACGTCGCGGTGTTGGAGAGGGTGTGTGAGGCGACCTGGAGGAAGCTAGCTAACTGGGGGAGCAGACAGACCGGCACGGTCCCGGAGAGCAAGAAGGCGGGGTGCAATGTTCTTCACGGAGGCACGGAGGAGCAGCGGGTCTGCGGAGACGACGGAGGCGATGTCGGCGCGGGAGAGGCCGGCGCCGGCGAGCAGGGCGAGGATAGCATCGGGGTTGGAGGCGGAGTTGAGGCGGGAACAGGAAAGCTCCTCCAGTGGTCTCCTGGATCCTTTGCGTGATGCTTCACGGGACGCCTTCTGACACCTCGCGGGCTTGGGCTGGGGCGAGGCCGCAGGAAGCGATGAGGTAGTCCTCGAGTGAGAAGCCGCGGGGGCGATGACAGTGGAGGTGGAGAGGGAGGCGGCACGCGCGGCGGTGGATTGGGGAGGGTAGCGGTGAGGCGGCGCGGAGCAGAGTGAGGAGACTATTTCGAAGGCGCAGCATAGCGGCGGCGCACAGTATCGGCCGCCAGCTCGGGAGGGGCGCGTCACGGCGTCAGGCTGCCCGGCGAGCGGCGATGGGGACGGCAAGGGGAAGAAGGGACGGTGGCGGTCTGGCGGAGCTGCGCAACTGGGCTGAGAGTATTGTCCGTTTACTGGGCCACCAGCCCACCAAACGCAACAAGAGCTGGTGGCAGCACGTGCAGGCAGATGCAAGGGTCTACCATTCATTTTCCACACTCGACACCGTAATCAATCATGTATACAAAGCATCAAGCACTCGTGCAGGAGAATTCTCAAGTTGCGTTATTAAATACGAGAATCAGGGACAAAAATCTCATTCGCTCACGAAGCAATCTCTGAACGGAAATGCAAGTGTATCCTCGGAATTCAGATTCATACACGACTGGTACACGATGGCGTAGAATTTGTATGAGACAAAAGAAAGGCCTCTTTCAGCCTTCCACACTGCTCACCACTAAGCCTAAAGAATCCAAATTCGGATTTGGCGACAGTCCAGCACTGTCGTGAGCAGATCATAGCAAGTCTCGCCAGCAGCAAGCATGGAGACCGTCAGTGTCAATCGCCTTCTGCTCTAGAAGACGTCTTTCAGCTTGTCACGCACAGGTTATAGTGTTACCAGATGCCTTGTCTTGTGCCAACCCAAGGAGACCGTTTGAGCAGTAGGTATGAGATTCAGAGCTTTCCTGAAACATTACAACAAAGTTCATCAATCACATTGTAGCTGAATAATTCTGCCAGAAGAAATTTCAGCCAATACAGTTGGGTCAAAGTTCAGCAAAAATAGACTACAGCTGAATAAAATGACGTCTAAAATGACGTCCAAACCAACACCACCATTATAGCACAGAAATTTCAATATCACATGAACTATCCTGATATGAGAAAGATCTCAAGTCTACGGATGAGAAAGACAAACCTAGACAAAGAGTAAAACTGAAGGATGCATAGGCATGGCAGCAGGCCACTGATTTGCTCGTGTAATTGAACCTAAAAGAAGCAGATTTGTCAATCAAGAACTCAAAATCATAATGCTCTGATGACAAATCAGAAAGCACATTTGAAAAACTAAAACCAAATCAAGCTTACTTAATCGAATCAGATGTGATACCTTAGCTAAAGACATAGATGATGCAGATGCTATTCTTGGCAGGCAAGGGAGCTGAGGGCATTGTTTTCGCTGTCACGTGACAACCATCTGTCTGATTAATATACCTTGTTTACTATTACGAGGTTTCCAATAATTCTAATTATGTTCAAAATCTGAATGGCATCAAGAGAGTAAAATTTTTAGGTAAATAGATAACTACATATGGATGTCACGATTTTGGTAGGGCAAATAGAAGCAAGCTATGCTTCTGCACAATAATAGACTTGTGTTCCCGCATCTTGTTGGAACCTAAGTTGCACACATCTGCATGCTTACAGGGTATACACATTAACTGCAAATGAAAGAAAGGTAACTTTGCTAATCAAATCTAAACAGAAATGTATATGATATCTAAGATTGAAACCTCACCATAGCTGAGGCCATCAGAAACCTATGAAATATGGAAGAACCATCAGCATCATTCTATGGGTCTCTGGATTTTGCAGAAATCATATATCAGCATATAGCAGAAGAGAACATAAGATTTATATTTAATTTCCTAATAAAAAATCATGGGATGTGTTTCTTATAGGAGAAGGAGCAACACAGCTATGCAGATTGATGGTCATAAATTGCAGTTGGTGTACTGAAGAAATCATTTAGCAACTGCACCCAGGTATGCAGTAACTCACTGAAATCACTCTCTCTGAGGGTAGAGCCCAATGGAAAACTAAACAAAAAAAAAACATAAGTTTGAGACTTAGATTTAAGAACAATTGTCTCCCTTATTTGATAGGCTTTCTTCCAGAAGAGGCAAGTTCTCTATATATGAGATCAATTACCTTAATTGCAGGCAGCCAAATCAAGATGCCAGCTTGTGCCAGTACAAAAGCATTAGTTTCATATATTCTGTGGAAAACAAAATGAATTACTACTCTCTCATATGAAGCCGCCACCCATAGAACTTTGAAATTTATTTTCAGGTGTTAGTAATTCATTCCATTACAAACATTATTCCCACATTCACCGGTGGAGGCAAGCAACCAATCTCCTCAGCTTTGGCTTTATCCACCTCAACTCCTCGTGAGGAAACCAAATGACCAAGCACAATACCCACTTGAACCAGAAAATGACACATCTCCCAATTGAGTACCAAATCAGCTTCAAGAAAAACTATGTAGAATAATCTCAATATTGGCTAAACAGTCATCAGAATTCCGTCCCGTCCCATAGACAGTGAAATCAACCATGAAGAGCTCCATACAGCAAGGACTTACTCACAGAAGAAAACAACGTTAAGAATAATCTTCAGCCATGTGCTAGGTAGAAGATGAAACCAACAAAAAGTGCTTTAAGTATCCAGAATAAGCCAAACAGAACTCCTTCTGTAACAGTTGTAACTTAACCATAGAATATGGCCAATCAGTGATCACTACTGGTTATATTGCAGAAATCAGAATTGAGAAAACTTGCACAGTGGACAGCCTCTAATGAGCATGAGTTACAGTTCAAACATCCACGTAACCCACAGAATGAGATGTTTAAATTACACTCTAGAGGACACAATACTAGCACTAGCTGCAGCATAGGCATCTGCAAGGCCAGGAACAGAGTCCTTGTGACAGTCGACGAACTTTGATTTGAAAGCCTCTTCTGTATAATGCACTAACTGGAAAAGGTTCATATTGCTATTCAGCAATCCCTTTTCCTGCAGCACTTTCATGACATGATGCCGGGGCACTAGCCGCTTCTCCAAGCTGAATGAGAGCAGAATAGGCCTTTGCACAATATACTGTGGTCCCATCGCAGCCTCATCGACCAGGAACTCAATCTTGCGAAGAAGGGTCGTATCAGATAATGCTAGTATCTGTGGCATTTTGGAGACCATATTGGAAACTTCAGACTCAGAACAACCAAGAGTCCTCTTGAAGAACTCAAGCTTGGCAGCAAGCTTCTCGTGGGAAATACTGGTGATCACGCCCACTGTCTGCCTGAACATCGGTGACGTGGGATGCACCCCAAGTTCTTCTACCCGCAGCAAAATTTCCTTGACGCGTTCTGGTTTCAAGGTGAGCACCCACGGGTAGGTTAAACACATCTTAGCAACATCTGGAATACCGCGCTGACGAAACAAACCTAGATTGGGCTTGATCACCCTCTCAAGGTTCGCCAAGAGTAGGTACCGGTTCCTCTTTGCGGCCAGCACGACATGATCAAACGAGCCGTAGAAGGAGACGAAAGAAGTCAAGCCTGGGAGCGACTTCGACCTTGCGGAGAGCGCGTGAGGCGACGAGGAGGAAGCCAGTGATCTGGGGAGTAGACAGACCACCAAAGCGGTCGAGGAGAGCAACAAGGCGGGGCCGATCTTCTCCGCGGAAGTGCGAAGGAGCAGCGGGTCCGCGGAGACGACGGCGGCAGCGATGTCGGCGCGGGGAGAGGCCGACGCTGGAGAGCAGGGTGAGGATGGCGTCGGGGTTGGAGGCGGAGTTGAGGCGGGAATGGGAGAGCTCATCCAATGGTCTCCCGGATCCAGTGTATGCTAACTCACGGGACAACTTCTTGGACACCTCGCAGGCCTGTGCTGGGGCGAGGCCGCAGGAGGCGACGAGGTATTCCTCGAGGTGGAAGGGCGCGGGTAAGGTGGTGGAGGTGGAGAGGGAAGGTGGCACGAGCGGGGCTGGATGGGGGGATGGTAGCGAGGAGGCGGCGCGGAGCAGAGGGAGGAGGCGATTTCGGAGGCGCAACATGGCGGCGGCGGCAAAGGGGAGGGGAGGTGATTAGGCCGGCCGTCGTCCGCGCAAGCAAGCAGGAGACGCGGCGAGCCGTGCGCCTGCTGGATGAGCCGATGAGGTAGTGTCCAGAGGCGGCAAACAACGGGAGAGGCTTCTGCCGCCTTGACGCCACAGAACGGCCGCCGCCGCCGCCGCCGCGATTCGGGGCGATGGAGGCAGTCAGAGAGGAGGAGGAGGTGGAGGGGCGCAGGAGGTAGAGGCCCGTGTGGGCCGTGTCGTTGGTTCGTAATGTCCACATGACTTGGGTCGGATTCCGGACGGACCGGGCCCTCAAAATCTGAGACTCGTTACTCATCATATTAGTGGGCCTCCAAACGTGCACATGAATAAATTAGCATGAGATCAGGGGGTCCAGTGGCACCATCGCCATCGTCGAATAAAAATTGCAGGGCTTGCTAAGTGTAACAAATTATTAATCCATTCTTGTTCTTTTGTTTTTGCGAAAAGGGAGCTTTATTAAGAAGTAATGTTTACAAACCAGTGCCTGAACACACTCAGGAAACAAAGAAAAATAAACTGGACTCTCGCTTAATCTAAAAGCTAAAAGCCCCAACTCGTGCGCAACTTTGTTTTGCACCCTACTAATCCTACAGACCTATAGCCGATGCAGGGGACGACCTTCATAAATGGCTTCCTGGATCAGAGGCCACAACAGTGAACGAAAGTTTGGGTAGTATGGAGTATGGACTCGATTGGTTTGGTCTTGGATCGATCAGTCAACGAAACAAACCGAACTAGCCAACGTCACAGATGATAAATGCAATAGCATGCTCATGAGTCATGTTTCAGATTCTTCAGAGCGACATACACCATGTCCAGACATAGCCAGAGGCAACACCTCCAAGGCTCCAACTCCAAAGCAATGCAGTTGGCAATGGCATGGCTGTCAGCAATCCTGGTACCAGTCGTCCTTGCTACCGGTCCCTCATCACCCTTCGGCCTTCGCACGCAGCTTAAACCTTGCATTCACTAATTCAAATGCACTTGCACTTATATCAAATAGTAATCTTCAATTATGCAAGCTTCCGTTAGTTGCACTGATGGATCGATCAGGTAACCAAACAATTCCACTCCATCCAAACCAAATGTACTTACACAACATGGTAAGCACCCATATGGACAAGCACTACTGCAGAATCCTGCTTCTCGGTTCCAGGTTTCTTGCTTCATTCAGTACACCAAATAGGTAATGACATGATTCAGTACACCAATGATTCAGCAAGAAATTAATTTACATGACTCATAAACAACGCAGTACTGCAGTCCAAACTATGTGTTACCAACCACTACTACGATTACGATACATATTGGTAACGGTGAGGTCTCGACTCCGGCAATTCCGCCGAGAGCCGCCGCCGCCTACGCCACCCGCGAGGTTCAGGATAGGTGACCAAGTCTGAGTTCTTCCCCACGCTAGCTGTTACATGGAGAGGCTGAATGGGCCATCTCCTAAACGGGCCACACAGGGCCGGACTCAAACCCATTCTGGGCCTTGGACTCGAGTATTGGGCCTCATCTTCTCGCGCCAAGGATCTTTTCCTGATCAGCGCCATCAGCTTCAGCAGGACTTGCTTCCTCTGCATCAGCAACGGTAACACTATGCTACTGAAGGACCACATTTGCTTACAAACAATGCAGACCAGCTTTAGAATCTTTTTTTTTGTCAAAACCGAACCTTGGCGACGATGGCAGCTTGCAAACGGATCAAAGGCATCCATCAATCACAGCGCGCCCACCAGTCAAGGTCGTCAGTTAGTTATCACCTAACCCTTGCTATATACTGCTAGCTAGTAGCTGCTCTGTCTTCTTCCTTTTTCTCATGCGCATGCACAAGCTGAATTCTCAAACCCTGCCAATTAAAGCTGCGATTAAACTGATGATTCAAAAACTGAATTCGAAAGGTAGATTGATTTTCATAAGGGCTCATTCGTTTGCATGGGATTCAATCCGGCTGGAAATGATAAATATAAGAAGAAAATCATGATAGATACTATAAAGACCCGGATTTATTCCGGGTCAAGAAAAAAATTTACTCATCATGATAAGTATAACAAGAGTTCCAAGAGCCGGATTGATTCCACACCTCTTAACTAGTGGATTAATTCCGGGTCTTTTGAATACACATGTCATGAGTAAATTAGTTTCCAACCTAGAATGAATCCGGATCTCTTATAGTAGCTATCATAATTTTCTTGTTATATTTATCAATTCCAGCTGGATCCAATCCGGTGGAGACGAACGAGGCCTAAGAGAAAATGGGATGATTCCAAGCTAGAGACAAGGTATAGACAGACACAGATGATGCATGCTACTAGTGCTAGCTATAGGTGCATGACATTGCATTTGAGCCAAATTACAAGCCAGCAGTGAGTAATCCTATGATGGCATATGTGCTCCAACTCCAACAACAGAAACATCAGAGCAGATGAAGATTTTAAGGTAGGATATCCCCATCTCCAAACAAATAAAAAGTCCAATCCAAAGGTCTAAAATATAGTGGGCATTCAACCTTTGACTTTGCACAGATGTCCAAGGCCTTTATCATTTGCAATATCATGGTGACCTGATCCTCAGCCAAAAAAAACCTCAGAGCAGCAAAGACTGATGTGTATAATGAGGTTAAAGTACTTCAACAGGAGAAAAAATGTAACACTGGCTTAGTTAAAAGAATCTGAGGCTCAAATTTAGAATCAGCACAACCAAATTTCAGTTATCCAGCAAGCAAATGAAGAAATGTAGCATAAAAACTCTAGCTGCACAAATAATTGACTAATTGAAGAGCAGAAAAAGAAAGAAGGGTGTATATAAATAAAGCAAACTGGGTTCATTTCCAAAAAAAAAAAAAAAAACAAGTGCAGATCATGATTACACAGCAATAAGCACTCAGAGTCTACCCCATTAAGTACTAGAAATTCTATCAAAATCATTCAGAACAATGAGTGACACTGTGACAAGCATTTTTTCTGAGCTATGATAATTTGTACGGAGTACTTAACAGACAACCTGCGCCTCTGACAGGCAATGAGCATGTCAACGATAGTGAAAGAAAATTCCACAGCCTTAAGCAATATGTTCCCTGATAGCTGACTGCTGACCACAACCTTAAGCAGCACATATGTTTTCTTAAATTAAGGATAGTCACCATTTTAAGAATTTTTCATTTCAATAATAAACACATGATTGTAATTATTGGTGACCTTAGAATTCTCCTTACCAATATTGTGCTGTGAAAGGCAAGCATGGTACAGTAAGACAGTAACACACTAGCTGAAAATGATGAAAAATGAAAGCCAATTTGCATTTTCTTCCTTTTCATTTTATAATTATCTAAAGAGCTAAAGGTCTTCAAACTTGCCAGGTATACTGCATGATATATGTTATGTTTTCGTGCATTGGACAGAAATATATGACTGAAAACACGTTTGGAAATATTATAACTATGCTACTAGCTTCCTCAACCTTGCCACAAACTAAATCAAATGAATCATGGGCCATAGAATCAAGCGATCAAGGTACGGGACCAGTCCTGTGTGGATCATAGCCCTTAGAATCATAGCCAGGCCAGCAGGTCTAGTCAGGCAATCCATCACATAACCATCAACCAAGGTCCAAGGAGAGCCCCAGAGATCCACCGGGGTTTAAGAAGCAGCTCAAAACAAAAGGAGCTGTTAGTATCTCATTCCCAGCTTAGAGGCCAAACAGACAACGATTTCTTACTATCAAGAATACCTCGTTGGCCTTTACAACACCAGCCTTTAAAAATTGTTTCTTCTCAGTGGCAATTTAGGCTACCTTAAACTAGAAGTTCAGATTCTTCAGTGTGACAAACACCATGTCTAAATCACCATACCTAACCTGATGCAACACCTCCAAAACAACCACAGCAGCCAGGCCAGCAGATCTAATTTTGCAATCCATCACAAAATTATTTTTTTGAAAAGAACAGCAGGAGCACTGGCTCTCAATTAAGGAAGGTAAGAAACAAAGGTTTATGTACAGAATATGAGCCGCCTAGGCGGTGAAAGAAATAGGGCACAAAGGCCGACAAGGCACGCACAAAGAAATAGGGCAAGCTTGAGAGATTTATGCAAAACATGAGCTGGAATAGAACCTAATATTGGAAATAATAAAGGCTTATCCATAGAAGAAAAGGTAACTCCATGATAATCTTCAGCCATGTATACAAGGCTGTCAAGGCAGATGAAGAAACTAGCACACATGTGCATTAAGGATCCAAAATAAGTGAAACACAGCTCCTTCATAAATAACCATAACTTACGTGGACTATGAGCAGTCAGGGATAACTAGTAATTGTATTGCAGAAATCAGAAACAGACACCAATGGACATGAGTTGCAGTTCCACCATCCACCTTTGCGGAGCTCCTCCTTTGGCGACCTGTCACATGAATGTCTCCACATGGTCCACAGGGTAGTTCATGCGCCTAGTTGCCGTCTTAGGGAACTTGCTGTCCAGCCATTGGGTGAATCCTGTCCTTGCGGGGATTAGAGGGGGGAAAAAAAGAACAGAAGAACCAAACCGCATTTTGCAGCTTCCGCATTGCAGTTGTAACTCGTGCAACTTTTCAAGTCAACATAACACTGAAGTTTAGAACCAATATAATAAGCAGAGGCAACTAATTAGCAGTACAAATGGCATGGTTCAGATTGTTCAGATGGGCAACACTTCCAAATCAACTACAGCAGCCAGGCCAGCAGCTCTAATTTGGCAATCGATCACACTCTAGAGGGCACAATACTAGCACTAGCTGCAGCATAGGCATCGGCAAGGCCAGGAACAGAGTCCTTGTGACGGTCAATGAACTTTGATTTGAAATCCTCTTCTATATAATGCACTAATTGGAAAAGGTTCATTTCGCTATCCAGCAAACCCTTTTCCTGCAGCACTTTCATGACTTGATGCCGGGGCACTAACCGCTTCTCCAAGCTGTATGCAAGCAAGATAGGCCTTTGCACAATATACTGTGGCTCCATCGCAGCCTCATTGATCAGGAACTCAATCTTGCGGAGAAGAATTTTGTCAGAGAATCCTAATATTTTTGGCATCTTGGACACCGCAGTGGAAGTCTCAGACTGAGAACAACCAAGAGTCCTCTTAAAGAACTCAAGTTTGGCAGCAACCTTCACTTTGGATATAGAGGCCACGGTAACCACAGCGTGCCTGAACATCCGGGAAGTAGGAGGCACCCCAAGTTCTTCCGCCCGCATCAAACACTCCTTCAAGCGTTCCAGGGTGAAGGTAAGCACCCTCGGGTTGTCTGAGCACAGCTTTGCAATACCTGGAACGCCCCACTGACGCAACAAAGCAATGTTAGGCTTGACTGACTTCTCAATGCTCATGCTGAGGAGGCGCATGTTCCTCTTTAGGGCCACCATGACCTTCTCAAACGAACCGTAGAAGGAGATGAAAAACTCAAGCCTGGGAACGACCTCGCGGCGGTGGAGAGAGCGTGAGTCGACCAGGAGGAAGCGAGCGATTTGGGGAGCAGAAAGACCGATACGGTCGCGGAGAGCAAGGAGGCGGGGGAGATGTTCTTCACCGAAGCGCGCAGGAGCAACGGGTCCGCGGAGACGACGGCGGCGATGTCGGCGCGGGAGAGGCCGACGCCGGCGAGCAGGGCGATGATGGCATCGGGGTTGGAGGCGGAGTTGAGGCGGGAATGGGAGAGCTCCTCTAATGGTCTCCTGGATCCTCCGGATAATAACGCGCGGGACGCCTTCTTGGACACCTCGCGGGCTTGGGCTGGGGCGAGGCCGCAGGACGCGACGAGGTAGCCCTCGAGGGTGAACGGCGTAGGGGAGGGTGATGGGGAGGTGGAGAGGAGGCGGCACGCATTGCGGTGGATGTGGAAGGGTAGTAGTGATGCGCCATGGAGCAGAGGGAGGAGGCAATTTCGTAGGCGCAGCATATCGGCGGCGGAGGGGGAGGGAGACGCTTATTTTTTTGAAACTCACAGCACTTTATAAACCATGCGCTCCAGACAAATCGCTGGAGACTAGATCGTTTACAAAGCCTGGTGCATGGCACCAGAATTCACGCCCTCCATCAGGATAGGCTACACCATGGCTGGCCATACAATCAGCCACCCTATTACATGATCTAGGACAGATTGAAACTGAACATGAAACAAAGTTCGTTGCCATTACCAACCGAATCTGCCTAAACATCGCACCCTCCAAGCTGCTATCAAACTGATCTGATGTCAGTGCCTTGCCCAAGTTAGAGGCATCTGTCTCCAAGATGATCCTTGTCATACCCAATTCTTCTGCTCTCTCCAAACCATGTAGGGCAGCCAGGGCTTCAGCATGTAGCGCACTGCCTGCTCTTTGGATGCTTCCTGTCCCAATATCCAGAACCTCACCCGCATTGTTCCTCACCACACATCCCCAGCCTCCCCTCCTTGTTACAGACGAGAAAGCTGCATCGACATTCAGCTTGTATTGACCATCCGGAGGTGGAAACCACAACACATTTGGTAATTGCTCCCGTTGTTTCGCTGGATCTTTCAGTTTAGCAAAATTGCTCAAATGGTAATAAACCGAGTTGCATACGTCCCCGGTACGTTGTATTCTTTCGCCCGCATTTGCCTTGTTCCTCGCTGTCCACCATCTCCACAGCCACACCACAATTTTCACTTGGGTTTCAGGTGACATTGTCCATATTTTCTCAATAACTTCTTTTCCTGACCTGCACTGTGCCAAACAGCAGCGAGCTTCCTCCAGTTGCAAAACACGCCAGCAGTCCCGCACATTCTTGCACTTAAAAAAGATATGTCCGCAATCTTCATCAAATCTTTTACACATCGGGCAGACAGTCTCAGCCTTGATTTTCCTTCTTTTCAAGTTATTTCTCACCGGAAGGCTGTTGTGAGCAAAACGCCACAGAAACATTTGGATCTTGTTGGGCACCTTCATTTGCCAGATCTTGTGCCATGGGAATTGAGCACCCATCGTGCTACCCCCAGACGCTTCAGCATTCCTCCCTGTCTCAATGTCCCGGTGTTGTACTGCAACCTTATAAGCTGATTTCACCGAAAACAGGCCCTTTGAATCAAAGTGCCATGCTGGCCGATCTGACACTCCTTCTCCAATTGGGATCGACAAAATAGCCTCCGCATCCTCCCTCCAGAAAGTGTCCCACACCAATTGTTCATCCCAACCCCCACTTATCGGGTCCATCAGTTCATCCACCCTTGTTAACAAAGAATTTCCCCTCGGAGTAGCAGGACAACGTGTCACCCCCCGAGGTATCCATGGGTCTGTCCAAATTCTAATTTGTCTTCCATCACCCACCCTCCAAACGAGGCCCTTCTTCAGCAGCTCCACCCCTTGCAAAATGCTTCTCCAGGAGTAAGAAATGCCATCCTTGGCTTGGCACTCCAAAATACTGCTGTTGGGGAAATATTTAGCCTTCAGCACCTTCCCACATAAGCTCTCCGGATTGGTTAGCAGCCTCCAGGCCTGCCTTGCCAGCATCGCTAAGTTGAAAAAGTGTAGGTCTCTGAACCCCAAACCCCCCTTCTTCTTTGATCGTGTTAATTTCTCCCAACTCAGCCAATGAATCTTATTTGTTTTGTCTTGTTGGCTCCACCAGTACCTGCTCACCATTGTACTTAGCTCATCACATAGTGTCTTTGTTATGTCAAAACAGGACATGGCATAGGTGGGGATGGCTTGGGCCACCGCTTTTATTAAAATTTCTTTGCCAACCTTTGACAACATCTTTTCCTGCCAGCCTTGCACCTTGCACCAGATTCGCTGTTTTAAGTATGCAAAAGTTTTCTTCTTGGATATCCCAATGGAGACCGGCAACCCCAGGTACCTCTCACCCCATTTTTCTTGTGATATTAAGAGAGTAGCTTTCATTTCATCCCTTCTTTGCTCTAGATGTATTTGGGCTGAACAGGATAGAGGACTTTTCCTTGTTGATCACTTGCCCCGACACCCTCTCATACACCCCCGTAATTCTCTTGACTCTGCCGCCTCCTCTCTCCTTGCACGCATCGGGATCGGTGAATCATCCGCAAAAAAGGTGGTTGGCGCTGGTGTTTGTCGCGACACACCTTGATACCGACAATTTTCCCCGTCCCTTTACGCTTTTACGTAACATGGCGGACAACCCTTCCCCGCACAAATAATAAACAGATAGGGAGAGAGGGGGTCTCCCCTGACGAAGCCCCCCTCCGGGGTATGATTGGGACCGTATATTCACCATTGATTTTGATAATGAGGGGAGACGCTTAGGCCGGGCCGTCGTCCGCGAGGGCAAGCAAAATGAGGAATGAAAGATGGATGGGCGTGCCTGCTCGTTATCTCCTGGCCGGCTGAGGTGGCCAGGGCCTGAGGCGGAGCCGCGGAGACTCCTGGACAGGCGGCAGCGGTGACTCGGAGAGTAGGCGGGCGGCGTGCTCGCCCGCGGCCAGCGAGGTTGCTTGTCGCCCGCGCCGCCTCGATTCGGACGCGCCGCTAGGGTTTGTGGCGGGAGCCGTCGCGGAGCGAAGGATGCCGCCGCCGCTTCCGCTTGGCGACACGAGCGACGGTGACAGACCGAGAGCGTGATGAGCTGGGCGGGAGAAGAGGTTTGCCGGGCCATCAAAATCGTCGGCTATGCCACCCTCGGTCCTCGCCTCGCGGGCTTGCTTGGGCTGGGCATCAATCAAGGCGCTGCCAAAAAAAAAGAAAGAAAAAAAAAAAGCTTCCTCTCTCTCAAAAAAAAAAAAAGGCGAAAAAAAAAAAAAAAGGTTGATAACAAGGCTTGTGCTAAATAGCGCTCAGAACATTGATTTGGTATTCGCATTTAACTGTAGTATATACACATTTTTTTCCCCTAAAAAGGTTGCTTGTAGTAGTTCCATCTCAACTCTACATCCCATTTTACATGACACGTAGATAATCTTAGACAAATATGAACTTGAGATGATCTGATTTCATTATTACTTTGATTGACCAAATTTATCGGTATTTGAACTAGATAGAGTTATAAATTCGTTTAGAAGAGATTTTTTTTCAATAACATGCAATGTATACTTTTCATTATGAAAATTATCAAGAGAGTTTATTATGTGATGACTAACATAACTTAGAGGCTAAGGGCGTGATCAAAAGTCGTATAGCCTTAGGCATGACTTATTTGGTTCACTCCTATGATCTTCTCAGCCAAGCCAACACAAACACCAAACCGCCTTTAGCCAGGATGCCGAAAACACATAAGTTGAGGTTGTTTCTCAATGATTTAGGATGCACGGAAGCACGACTTATGCTTGGTTGCTCACTCAAGGATATGTAACCTCCTTTTCGTTTTTTATGGTTGTGTTAGTTGTGTACAATGGCGCTCAAGCTTTAGTTATTTGACACATGTAACCGGACAAGCTTAGTTTTTGCATTTTTATTCTAGCTAGCCTTACTCCTATGAGCATGTCTCGTATGAGCTTCGGTTAAGAAATCTGATGCTCCTTCTGTTCCAAATTATAAGTCACTTTGACTTTTGTTGGTTCATCCATTTTGCTATATATCTAGATATATTATTATATCTAGATGCATTACAAAATGGATATACCAAAACAGTCAAAATGACTTATAATTTGAAACGAAGGGAGTACATGTTCCAATCACGCCCTAAGAGTGCTATACCTAGGACCTAGCCATAGATGCCATAACCCCTTCAACTTCTAACAACTTATATCGGGGATACCTCGCTTGGGTTCAAATAACTAGGACCTAAGTATGATTAGAATTATGCATGACACATGAATTCACATACTAATTATAGCAACTTTAAACCCTAGATACTCACTGATGGTTTTTTTTTTTTTTTTTGTATTTATATCCTATTCTCTCCATTGTATAAAAAAAGTGAATCCATATACTCTAATACATAATATTAACATTTATGGACCCTAGCTATCTCCTGTTAGGAACAATTATCAGTAATATAATGAAATGGAAAGAATATTGTATACT
Organism: Hyparrhenia diplandra; assembly: GCA_015847255.1. Taxonomy (NCBI): domain Eukaryota; kingdom Viridiplantae; phylum Streptophyta; class Magnoliopsida; order Poales; family Poaceae; genus Hyparrhenia; species Hyparrhenia diplandra. The sequence continues at coordinate 65,083 of JADLZK010013280.1, read as the reverse complement.
CAAACATTTCTATACTCGACAATAAGTCAATAATAATAGTAGTCCAAGTGGTCGACCATACAAAGCCTGCCCTCGATCCGCTTGTCATTTTTTTTGCATTTATGTGACGTGGTACTTTTTTTTTGCAAGAATATGGGCACGAGTTTCACATATTTTAGTAGACAAAGGAAACACTACGGCATTAAATTGTAGGAAAAAGCCTACACCTGTGTCCTAGACTCCTAGTTCCATAATTTTTTTCAATTATCTAAAACCATCAAATCTTAAATGGGTACCAAAAATCTGAAACTAATATCCTCTGTAACCTAATCCTAAATTCTACTCCTATATGACTGCTTAATCCTAACACAGGGAAGGAACACTGAAACTCGGTGTTGTGAACTCGGTTTCTCTCTTCCCGAGTGAAGTAGCCAGACGTGAGGAAACACTTGAGTGCGGCGCTGGGATTCGAATTCTGCAGCCAAACCAACCAGGCCGGCCCACTGGTCCGACCAGCCCACCCTGAGCTAACGAACCCGAACCAACCCACGCGAGAACCGGCTGGCCCGGTCGCTTTCCCCACCATGAGCCGCCGGCCCGCCGCTCATCCCACGCCGGCCCCGCGTCAGTCACCCGTCTCCCACCACACCCTCCCCACCCCTCCCGTCCCGGTTTTTCTTCCTCCCGGACCCCGCCCCGGCGGCCGCCGATTTGGGGAAGCCCGGCCGTTCCGCCTCCCGAAAACCCGGGTGAGTCTCTTTCTCTCCATCCCACCCACCCTCCTTCTCTGCTGGTTTTTTCGGGCCCGCCCCGGTTCCGGCTGATTGGGGATTTAGTGACGACGATTGCTCTTGAATCCAATTGGTGACGCCGTTCCTGACGCTGACGCCCGCGGTGATGGCTGATGCAGCGGCGCTCGTGCTCTTGCCAGATGGAGAGGACGCGGTCCTGGAGGATGCGGTGGCGGCGGCGGTGGGGGAAGGGATGGGGGAGGGGACGAGCAGCAGCAGCCGGAGGAGGAGGTGGTGGTCCAGATCGGCGCGCAGAAGCACGACCCGGCGTGGAAGCACTGCGTCATGGTGCGCTCCGACGGCCGGCTGCGCCTCAAGTGCGCCTACTGCGGCAAGCACTTCCTCGGCGGCGGCATCCACCGCTTCAAGGAGCACCTGGCCCGCCGCCCCGGGAACGCCTGCTGCTGCCCCAAGGTGCCCCGCGACGTGCAGGACACCATGCTCCGCAGCCTCGACGCCGTCGCCGCTAAGAAGATGCAGCGCAAGCTCGCCGCCGCCCTCTCGCCCGGGGACATGCGCCGCTTCGCCGCCAGCGCCCCGCCCGCCTCTGTCTCTGCCGCTAGTGTGGGTACCGACAGCCCCATCCACATGATCCCGCTCAACGAGGTGCTCGACTTCGAGCCCATGCCGCTCCAGGAGCAGAGGCCGCCGGTTCCGGAGAGCAGCATAAGGGGGAATACCAGCAGTAAGAAGAAGAGGAAGCAGGTGACCTACGCCCCTACTCCGCCACATACACCCCAGGCTCAGCCGCAGCATGTTCCGCCTACTCATCTTCTTCATGGGCAGCATGTCCCTCCTACTCCTCAGACCAATCCTCTTCATCAGGTTGTGATGGCAGTGGACGCAGTGACACCGGCAGATCATTTCGAACATGCTGCCCCCTCGGAGAAGGAGCAGGTTTCCTTGGCAGTTGGGAGGTTCTTGTATGATGTCGGTGTGCCATTGGAAGCGGTGAATTCAGTCTACTTCCTGCCGATGCTCGAGGCCATTGCAGCGGCAGGAGGGAGGCCTGAGGTGGTCTCGTACCATGATGTTCGCGGTCCTGTTCTTAAGAGATCACTCGACGATGTGATGTCTCGCCTGGAGTTCTTCAGGGGTTCATGGACCCGGACAGGATGCTCGGTGTTGGCTGATGAGTGGATCACTGATAAAGGCAGAACCTTGATAAACTTCTCCGTGTACTGCCCTGAAGGCACTATGTTCCTCAAGTCGGTGGATGCAACCAGCATTGTCACATCTTCAGATGCACTCTACGAGTTACTGAAAAGTGTTGTTGAGGAGGTTGGCGAGAAAAAAGTCGTTCAAGTCATCACAAACAATTCTGAGATCCATGCAACTGCAGGAAAAAAGCTAGGTGAAACATTTCCCACATTGTTCTGGTCTCCATGCACTTTCCAGTGTGTTAACGGCATTCTCGAAGATTTCAGTAAGGTGGAGCAAATCAGTGAGATAATTAGTAATGCAAAGGCCATCACGGGATTTGTCTACAACAGTGCATATGCGTTGAATCTGATGAAGAAGTATCTGCAAGGGAAGGATCTGCTGGTTCCTGCAGAGACTCGTGCGGCTATGAACTTTGTGACATTGAAGAATATGTACAGTTTGAGGGAGGCTTTGCAAGCTATGGTCAACTCGGATGAATGGATAAACTTGCTGCCAAAGAATGGAGGGATTGAAGCAAGCAACCTTGTTAACAGTTTGCAGTTTTGGAACTCTTGTGCTGCTGTCGTTCACATCACTGAGCCACTTGTGCACCTTCTTAAGCTAGTCGGTAGCAACAAGAGGCCTTCTATGGGTTATGTATATGCTGGATTGTACAAGGCCAAAGCAGCAATCAAGAAACAGCTGGTGAGTAAGAACGACTACATGGTTTACTGGAATATTATCGACTGGAGATGGGACAACCAGACACCACAACCACTTCATTCAGCTGGCTTTGTCCTGAACCCTTTATTTTTTGATGGAATTCGAGGTGACATATCAACCGAATCTTCTCAGGAATGCTAGACTGCATAGAAAGGCTGGTATCTGATGTGAAAATCCAAGATAAAATACAGCGAGAGCTACACATGTACCGGAGTGAAACAGCAGGGGATTTTCGTAGGCAGATGGCTGTCAGATCTAGACGAACTTTACCTCCTGGTTAGTGTATCGAAATTCTCGTGAACTAGTTTACTTGCTAGTATTATGTTTTTGTTTTTTTACAAACATGAGTCACACATTTGTAGTTTTGTATCATACCAAACAAGATGTAACTTTTCTGACAAACCTGGCTAGCCTTATTTAAAAATTGGAACCTTGTTAACCTATTGCATCCTTTGATCAAGGTAATCATAAGGTGAAGTACTGAACTTTGTTCTTTACTCTTGTTATTACCTTGCAGCTGAATGGTGGTATACGTATGGAGGAGCTTGCCCAAATTTAACACGTTTAGCTGTCCGTATTCTCAGTCAAACCTGCAGCACTAGGGGATGTGATCGGACAAACATTCCTTTTGAACAAGTTCATGATGAAAGATTGAATAGTTTTGAGCGTCAGCGAATGCATGACCTCACCTTTGTACAATACAACCTACGGCTGCAGCAAAGGTAACGGAATCATCTTGTTGCAGAGAATCTTAGCATTAGTTGTTAATATAGGATATGTTTTGTTTGGTAACAAAGCATGAAGGGATTGACCGATTTCATCTGTTTGATAGACAACAACGCAAGGTGAAAGCATTTGATCCTCTCTCAGTGGACTACATAGACATAGTTGATGACTGGGTTGTGGATAGACCTGCAATGTTCTCGGGCCCAGCTGAGCAGCCAAACTGGTTGGAGATTAATCAATCAGTCAACCGAATCACATCAAGGGAACCAACTGAAGATGAATTTGAATCCTTCATTGAAGGTACATCCAAATGCATTTCCTTTTGTAGGCTTTATCTGTGGGGTAATGACAAAAGCTGAATATTCAACGTTCTAAACTTCCTTTCAGGAGTTGATGACGAAATGATCCAAGCTGCTGCACAGGGCTTCCAGGAAGATGACAATGATCCTGCTTGTGGCTGAGGCTATAGATTAAATAGTCAGCTAACCTGTAAGCTAATGTTGCATGTCTAAAATCTGGGATTGCCTGCTGTATTTTTCTAAGTATTTGGTGTTACTTGTGGCTGAGGCTATACATTAAATAGTCAGCTAACCTGTAAGCTAATGTTGCATGTCTTATTGTGTCACTTGTACTTGGTGTCTATTCCAGCTAGCTATTCAGATATTTTAGAGTTCAGATATCTTCCATGTCTTTCCCAAGTCACAACACAGATTTTTATCATAATAATTAATAAAGTTTGAGGTTCTCGTGCGAGTGTGCCACAATCTTTTGTCCATGATAAGCAGGTCGATGTCTTTCAGCTCCTTCGGAGCAAAGGTGAGGCGACAGCTTGGATTCCGATTCTTGACAGGAGTTATGATACCAGTTGTTGTTTCTTTTTTGAGGTTTATGGCTGCTAACATGAAGAATTTCACCTACACTCGGTTAAGGCTTGGTGCTCACCTTTTTGTTCTTGTCATGATCAAACAGGCGAGGAATAGTTCAAGCTGATTGGTATATCCTCAGCCGTTAGAGCTTTGTACATCAAACTTTACCTTTTGGTCATCCCTACAAATGGCTGACCATATCCTATATTCACTACTATTTGCTTCACTATCCAACCATTGTAAACACATGACTGAACTTTGGTGATTTGGTGAAGACAGATGATGTCACTACTCAGCCGGAGCCGGAGGAGACCTGCTGTTCCTCGCCGGTGGAGTGTGAGGAAGATGGCAGCGTGGTGACGCTGGTGACCTCCGTAGTCTCTGGGAACATGGCGGCGAACTCGTCGAAAGACTCGCTGTATGCGTAGAACAACCTGTTGTTGCTGGCTAGATCTTTGGGCGGCGTCTCCGGCACCGGCATGGCGCCTTCGAGGATCTGCACCGCCTGCCTCATGCTCGGCCTGCACCTGGGGTCAGGGTGCGAGCAGAGCAGGCCGAGCTTAAGAACCAGCTCGACGTCGGCCTCGTCGCACTTGCCCATCTTTGGGTCCCTTGCTTCCACAATCCTCCCGGCCTTCCAGCACTCAAGGACGAGGTCGACGAGCCCCGGCGAGTCGAGGTCGTCGTTGCGCTCCATGGGACGCCGGCCGCACGCCACCTCGAGCAGGAAGGCGCCGAACGCGAACACGTCGGTGCTCGTGGTGGCCTTGCCCGTCTTGCTCATTTCCGGCGCGAGGTACCCCAGCGTTCCGATGACGTGCGTCGTCTGCGGGTTGGTGCCGTGGTCGTACAGCCGCGCGAGGCCGAAGTCGCTCAGCTTGCCGTTCATGTCGGCGTCGAGGAGCACGTTGGCGGACTTGATGTCGCGGTGCACCACCACCTGCTCCCACCCTTCGTGCAGGTACAGCAGCCCGGCGGCCACGTCCCGGACGATCTTGCCGCGCTGCTCCCAGCTCAGCACCGGCTTGGTGCCGGCGTTGAACAGGCGCCTGTCGAGACTGCCGTTGACCATGTAGTCATAGACGAGTATCAGCTCGCCCCCGCCGCCGGCAGTAGCCGAGGAGCTGCACCAGGTTGCGGTGTCGCAGCCGGCTCATGCTCGCGATCTCGGAGACGAACTCCCGCAGCCCCTGCCGGGAGTCGTGGGACACCTTCTTGACGGCGACCTCGGAGACCGCCGGCCGCCGGAGCACGCCGTGGTACACGCGGCCGAAGCCGCCTTCGCCGATGACGTCGCGGAACCCCTGGTCGCCGCGTGCAGGTCCTTGTAGCTGATCCGGTGAGGGCCGTACTCTATCTCCCAGTCCTCTTCCTCCTCGGCGAACCGCCGGCGCCTGATGACGAGTGCCGCGATTGGCACCGACGCTATGAGGAGTACCACCACGACAGCGAGGGACAGCGTGACCACCAGTAGCTGCGACATCGTCTTCTTGGACGACCTTGGCGACGGGACCGACGGGAGCTTGGAGGTATCGATGTCCGGTGCGCGGCCGCCGCCTAGGCGGAAACTCCATCCAAGAACGTAGTGAGCTCGAGGCCGCGCCGTTCGCCGCGGTGAACCCGACGTACGTGTCGTCGGCCACGTACGACGAGAGGTTGAAGACGGAAGACACGAGCGGGACGGCCGGCCTGGGCTTACCTGCCGGCGCCACCGTCACCTCCAGGCGCATGGTCGCGCCGTCGTACTCAACCCACGCCTGCAGGGGCTCCCCACTGACGAGGCTGATGTTGACGAGGCTGCCGCCGACGTCGGCGTATGCGGCCGGCGCTGAGCGCATGGACACCAGGCTGTTGACGTCGATGCCGACGTGGTTGTCGTTGATGTCGCTAAACTCCTGGTCCTTGGCCGTGTCCAGCTCGACGGCGACGACCCGCTCCTCGCCTGCCCCATGTCGTCGGACGTGTTGAACAGGCCGAGGTTCTTGCCCACCAACGCCCCGGGCACGGTCGGCGACGGCGCCAGCGCGAAGGCGATCCCGTGGCCGTGCGCGTCGTCGTGCCGCGGCACCATGACGAACACGAAGGTGGTGGAGAAGGAGGCGGCGGCGTCCCTGAAGCGGAGCGGCATGGGGTAGAAGCCGTGCCCGAACACCTCGTTGGTTTCGTTGGTGAGCTGCAGGAGGCCGGAGGAAGTGATAACGGCCGCGCCGCTCGTGGTGACGTTGTCGCGCGCGAAGCCGGTGAGCACGAACTCGACGGCTGTGTCGGCTGCTGAACCGGATCGGCCTCGGGCGAGGAGGAGCAAGACGGCGGCCACCCGAACGGCGAGAGCAGCCGCTGGCATGGTGCTGTGGATGATCGAGGCAGGCAGTGACCTAGTGACCTGGACTGGCTGCCAACGAGGAGCAGAGCTGCAGGTGTGCGCGCGTTTGCTTATAGCATCAGGCCAGGTCGATCGGGCGCTGTGGAATGGATGGAATCTGGGATGCGCTGAAAGGAATCAGGCGATGATGCATCGGCTAGCTACTCGTTGGTCGTTGCCTGCTGCCGGGTAAGCGATGGTCTGCTGGTCGTCGTCGTCGCTGCCTCCATCTCGATCAGAGTCAGCTGGTGAGAGTGGTCCGCGCGCGACCGCGTCGCGTGTGGCGAGAGGGACATGGAAGTGAAGGCACAGGGAGGGGCCCGGGATCTGGAGGGGAGCGAGCGCGGGTTGGCTGCTGCTGCTCGGTGTTGGCAGCTCGCGGGTGGCATGACAAGGATGGCATGCGCGGAGCTACAAACGACAGCCTTGACTGGCGACATTTGCAATTGGATTGGAAATTTCCAACCCCAACTCCTATCACCTAGGTGCATATGCACACACTGTGCGACCACATGATACGCACACCGCTTGTCTTTACGGATCACAATGTCATTATCATGTGGTGCGGTATATGGGTGCATGTGCTAGGTGTAAATTTAACTTTCCCCTCCTATCCTACGGAGTACTCTACTAAATGCGTCGCTTTTGTGTGTTGAACTGTGGATGCTAACTGCTGAGTCAGTAGTGTTCAGATACCGGCCGGGATGTAATAAGCATCACGGTCGCCGGTGGCAAAAAATCAAGTTACTCTTTCTTAATTGCTTCTGGAACGTAGGAAAGACTGGAAAATTAAGTTATTACTAGATGATTATGAGCTTCTAGGTTAAGTTATTTATTAAGTTTATGATATGGATGGGTAAACATCTAGTTAGGTTATGTTTGTGTCAGTGATGAACCAGTTTGATTCAAGTTAAATATTTATATGATTCATGTTGAGTTGCTATTTGATCGGCAGGTCAAGTGGTTAGTAAATTGCAAATTAATTGAGACGCTACTAACTGCGCATAGCTATATGTATACTTGAGATTAATTTAGACTCGTGTGATCGTCAATTTGGGACTCTTGTTGCTGCACAGTTATATATACACGAGATGCAACAATTCAAGGGTGTGCAAAGCAATTTTCAAACAAGGAGTCATCGCCGTGGAGGTTAGTTAAGAAGACCACATACGCTCTTTAACTAATTACTGTAATCTATAACAGGATCAGTAGACCACCGAGCACAGAAGCTTTTGACAAAGCATTCAAGCAGTGGACGACAATGGGTCCAATGACTCCAAAAACTTGACGAGAGGCCACTTAAGGAACATTTTCTCAGCTGTTTATATATATAATATATAAAAAGGAAGATCTTCTCTCAATTCATTTCAGTGATACATGAATTTTATTTTCGCTTGCACCCACTCACTTCCATCCTTTTCTTCTCGTGAGCTTTATATATGGTATATCCTTCTCTCTCTTGCTGAATGTGACAGGAGAAAAAAAGGTGAAAAAGGAGGATCATGCATGCATATAATGCATGACCTGCATGAGAGTACGTAGTGTAGTGTTGTGGGGAAATCTTTACACTTTCCAGTCAAAAATTCAGCTAGACAGTTAGGCTTAGAGGCCCCTTTTAATTCAAAGACTTCTGTGCTCGCATTTGCTTGCATTCTAAAGAGTGTAGTTTATATTCCTCCATTCTAAATTGTAAGTCATTCTTAAAACCTTGGAGTCAAAACATTTTAAGTTCGGCCAAAATTATAGAAAAGACTATAAATTTGTTCAGACTTAAGTTTTTGGCTCTTCAAGATTCTTGGAACGATGACTTGGAATTTGAGGTGGCGGGAGTAGTAGCCAAGGCACATGTCGTGTTGGCTGCTGGGCAACTAATGAATTGTCAGGGCCGGCCGGAGTTAGCTTAGGGCCAAGTTGTTAGGCTTTGCCTAACTTTAAAGTCAACTGAGGGTACTTGACCACCGTGTCGTGTCGTATATCCGTTGCGTCACACCTACTACGTACACCAAACAACAACCCTTGCCTTGTATGCAAGTCAGCAGGGTAGTACTGCTTCCTGCATTCCAGAAAGGGACCCAAGAATTAATAGACATCAATAATCACTATTGGAGTAGTACTTATATATACAAGTGGAATATGTCACTCTGTTTACTATTTAGGTGGATCTACCTCTCGATGGCTATGCCACTATTACCTGTACCTGTACTAGTTGTGTAGCTGTGCAGTTGTATGTGCTGCGATGCGGCTCACCCCTTCATCAGCAAGCACCTCGGCAAGGCATCATGTAACACACTGCTGTTATTGATGAAATATTTGACAACACGGCTGCAATTTGTATTAAAAAAATATTGTAACAGTTCCTTCATCCTTAAATGATAATGTGATCCACTCTACTAAAGGCACTTTGTACCACCAAGGATGCTTTTAGATACTTGAACAATCAAGTGCAGGTCCAGCTTCCTTATCAAGGTCCGAGGAGCATTACTCCTAGAGCTCAGTCTATTTTGAACAGGACTTGGAAATCAAAGATCATCTCCCTAAACATATAGGCTTTTATCTGGAGGCTTATTACGAATGCATTACGCTCAGGTCAAAGAGCAGGGAATCACTCCAAGCATATTGATACAAAATGTGCATATTGTGGAAAGGAGGATAATGACTCTCATCTATTTTTTCACTGTGATTTTGCTGGAGCTGTATGGTTCTCTGCCAACCCTTCTTTCAAGTCATCACCTCTCCCATATGAGGAGTTAAGACGGAGTTAAGTAGGGGCTCCAGTACATTATCACGGACTTGACCTCAGATGCTTCCATATAGAAATTTGTCACCACCTCTGGTATCTCTAGATAGCTAGAAATGAATTAAGATTCAGAAATAAGTGTTGGTCAATTTGGAAGGTACACCATTTAGTAGATGCAGATATCAAGGTGGCTTCGGCAACCTTCGACAAAGGACAAGCACTGTGCAAACTGGAGACAGTCCACCAGCAAGCTCAATTCAGGAGTTCACAACTGTCAGTACCGAAACAACTTGGTTTTTCTCTCTTGCAGGTTCTCATCCTCCTCAGCATCGGTTAGGTGCTTCACAGACTCCTCCCCTTGAAACAAAGATCCAAAATTTTCAAGAATTGCAGGTTTAGAAATCTACATTGAGAACACTCAAAGTGGGGGCAAGCTTCACTTCCAAGCTCATATCCCAGATAGCACTTCAGTCTTAATGGCTAAAGTTGCAGCCCTTTCTCTAGCAGCAGAATTGTTTCCAGGGTGCACTCAGCAGAAATAGTGTTCTGCATTGGTAATCAAATTCTAGTAAACTTTCTCACAGGCTCCGATTTAGAAAACCCGTCTAACTAGAAAATCAAACCATTTCCTCAACGGTTCTTCAATTCAATGTAGTAAGAGGAGCTTATATTATCAAAATTGACAGGTCCATGAATTTTATGGCTAATATGTTAGCCAAAAGAGTTTTCAAGAATCCCTTAGCAAACCATGTCACCTTCAAAATGCAGTGTACCAATATGATGCACTCAAGCAAATGTAGCATCAAATTTGCTATGGATAATGTACTATCCTATTGCAGTCTTATGTTGCTAATAATATTATGCTTTTTCTGTCAAAAAAACAATCACTCTAGATTGGGGATTTTTCTGTGGGGTCACTGGGACGAACTATCCCCACCTGAATATTCATTTTATATATACCGACCAAACCGAGAGATGGAAACTCGTGACGCCAAACCAAATACAATAGTGCAAAGAAGTACGACATGTGAGAGATATTAGAACACCAACGCTAATAACAGCACCAACAACGACCCTGAGTCGGAGGATCAACTGTGTCATTGCCTACGACTTGCCTTGCCTCACATGACATGTACGTGTCGTTGTGGTGAGTGAGGGTACTAGGAAACAATGTGTAGCTTCTATACATATTAATTTTTATAGACACTACATATAGAAATCATGGTCTCAATGTATAGTTTTTACATAACAATTTTTTATCCAATCGCATGCATTCTCTCTCTGTTCTCGTGTTGACATATTTTCTAACTTAGATCCAGTTTCTATGATTTTTGCTCTCTCTACAATAAATACCTTGTCACGTCAACAAAACGCTTAAATGGCAGTATAATTAATGTTTATAGAAACTATGGTACCCTCCGTATCACTATTAGAGACGTTTTGGATAAGGTTTGGATCAAATATTGAGAATATAAATCATGAATAATTTTTAAGTCATGGAGTTTGAAAATGTAAAAATCATATCAATATATTTGTCTTGAAAATTATTTTAGTAAAATCATACATATATAACTTTTAATAAATATTTTAAATTTTTATAGAAAAACAATCAAAATTATGCTTTGGAGACCATGTCGATATTCTCAAAGGAGGGAGTTTTTGAAGCTTTTTGATAAAATTTGAGAATATCAAACATAAATAGCAAACTGTTGGAGTTGCTCTAACAATGATGTAAAGGGGTAGTATTGTTCGGTGGGAGTGAATTACGGTCGTCGCAGTTTACATTGCCTGCAGGCTCGATCATTGTGGTCCCCAGCATCGTCATAGTCTCCCATTCAATTTATTTTTCTTTCGATATACCTATCCCTCTCTCCTGTCTTGTCCGTTTTCATTGTCGTCATTATGTTTCACCTCGACAAGTCCAACAAAATGACATGTTTTATTATGATGCATACGCATAAACTTCTTTTTTGGTAGCTAACGAACGAACGTGGATCCCTTTATGGTGGCTAACGAACGAGGACTATCCAACGCAAATCTCTTTACAAAAATGCACGCTTTTCACATCTAAGAAGATACACTTAGGCTACCTTATCTCTATAAAGCACCTCTGATTAAGTAAGAGAATGAGACAACAAATCTTAGAAACCAACAACACCTCATGTACGTGGAGTGTCAGCGGAACCAGCTCCACAATGGTTAAACAGCCAGGCACATCGGATCTCAAGTCTCAACGACCCGCATGCAGTTGCTCCGTCCACGACCGCACCAGCAGCACTCTCGCCGCGCCCAGGACCGCGCACAGGCTCGCTCGGTCTTCTCTCGCCGCGCCCAGGACTGCGCACACGCTTGCCCGGCCTTGACGCCGCCCGCGATCCCGCGCGGCGCGCTCGTCCTCTCTCGCGTGTACTGTCATATGGCAAGGCCTATATATGTACACCCATATGATCAATACAATCTGTCCCAGTTGGCCTATTCTATTCTACGTGTTATCATCATCCAATCCCTTGGGAGGGGATCACCAGAATTTCAAAAGTGAATCGGTGACAGCAACTAAGTGAGGGAAAGAGAATTCACCCTCCCATCTGTATTTTTTCAGTGGCGACTGGCGTCGCCGACGGCCATTCCCTCGTCAGGGCGGAGGACTCCGGTGATCTCCACCGGTGCAAAGTAGGGGATCGACGCGCGTTGCGACGGCGATCATCTTCTCCCAGGTTAAATCGACTGTATTGATTCTCTCGCGCTGTTCGAGATACCTTCATTTTTAGGTCTTCGCGAAGGGCATCTCTCTTAGCGTAGATCTCTGTTCTTATTGAGAATTTCTTATTTTAACATTGTGATCACTGCTCCCAAGTTCCACGATCAATTTCGATGGGATTTGATACAGAGTTTTTGGTTGGATCCCACATCGTAGTTCTACATACTTGTGGGAATGATGGGGGCATGAACAAAACAGGTTGCATCGATGATGACAATATTCATACATTGCAACAGAGGTCAAAACTGATTCAACTTGATAATTCATCCTTCCCATCCAACAATTCGGATGGACAGGACTCGAAACCAGATTGTGTATGGCGTATTAGTCAAACACAGGAAAAAAAAGGATCGAAGGGATGGTTGTCTAATCAAACTGCATTTCCAGATCTTTCACAAAGCAAAATTCAGAAGAAACGAAATAGAAGTCTTAGTACAGCAATCAACCCTGAATCAAATCGATTCAAACATGCTGTGACGAATGGGTATTTACCATTTGAAAATATTGGTGAGAAAAGTATCAAACTCAAGGCAATTCCAATTGAATTAAATTGGGATTCTTTAGGTGATGAAATAAATATGAAGAACTCACCAAAGAAAGGGAATGTACTTCAATTCAAAGAAAACAGAGGAGGGAAACAGAGGGGACAGAGAAATGGTTCAGATCACCCCCAAAATATAGGTGGTCCCCTGAATTTTGGGTCCAAGTCCCTGGCATGGGAGTTGGTGAACGTACTTTGGATCACCACATACCGGAGGACCAAAACAAACATGAATTCACCGAGCAGGGGTCCTCTTGTAAAAAGACATCTACTCAGATACACAATCCCCCACCAACTCCAACCAGATCTGGCATAGCAAAATTCGTTGGTCACTTCTGGCACAATCCACCCAAAAACTCTTTTGTTGAAGTAGTGAGATCCATCCAAGCACCCACGATCTTGGTGCAAATGAATCGCAAATGAGAGGAGGAGGATATCGTGGAGGAGGAGGCGGTGGTGGGTATGGGCGTGGTAGTGGTGGATACGGGCGAGGAAACAATGGAGGAGGCGGCGGCGGCTATGGATATGGAGGAGGTGGAGGGGGATATGGTCAGGGAAGTGGCGGCGGTGGATACCAGGGTGGAGGAGGAAACTTGAAGTGGTAATGGATTCAACCAGGGAGGATCTTTGGTAGTGGGGCTGGACAAGGTGGAGGTCGTCAAGGAAATCGCAGTCTCACCTGGGAGCGTGTTGCTGAGAAAGAGCAAATCCCAAAGGAAGCAAAGGTAGAAGACAAAGGTGGTCAGAATAGTGGCAATCAGTCAGTGTGGGATAGGGTCAGCAAGGATGCAGGCCAAGATCCAGAAGGGATGAAGAAGAACAAGGAAGAAGCCCCAGATAATTCAAAGTGGGAAGGCAACAAACAACAGCCCAAGAAACAAGATGAGCAGTGGGGGAACAAGCAAGGTCAGCAAAACAACAATCCTATCCAAGGTAATACTAACAGAGGCTATGAAAATCAGGTTGCTCAACCTAATCAGATCAGAAACCCATGTGAAATTTGTGGATACACAAATCACCTGACCAAAGATTGCAGAAGACTGTGTTGTGAGATCTGTGGGAACTAGGGGCACATGGCTTATGATTGTAGACAGTGTATTCCTATGAGAGAGAAGTTGAGGTTGAAATGCCTATTTACAACCCACAGATTGGGATCAAGATCAATGAAAGGCAACAACCACCACCTGCTAAGAAATTCAAAGCTGATATTCCAAATCAGGAAAAAAGCAATACCAAGAGCAATACTTTAGTGGGATCAAACACTAAAGAAAGGAGTGGTGCTAAGCAAGGCAAAACAAATTCAGCAATGGCTATGATCAATAGCAAGAAAAGCACTGAATCTCAGTCTGCTCCACCAAAAATAAGCATACGATATAGCGATCATGATAATGTCAAGTCTTTTGAAAAAATGGAGATTGACCAAGAGAATGAGAAGGTTCATATTCCCCGATAGGTTTGATGAACTAGACACAGAATCCGAGGAAGAAAATGAGGAGACAGCACAACCTGAGTTTGCTGAGAGACTTAAAGGTCTGGAGGGTTTTGGAGATCTGGGACAGGGATGCTCCAAGGACAGTCAGGAAATGCAAACTGATGAGATTTGGCGGATGAATGATTTAGTCATCCCAAATGCAAAAGAAGTCCAGGATAGTAATATCCATGCATGCTCGCACAAGAAGACATGTGAAAAGACTTACCAAGTGTCACCGGCAATGGTGACAATGCTACTGAAATTGACTTGTCCGATGAAGCAATTGTTAACACCCAAGAAAGCATTAAAGATGAAGGTCTTGACCGTGAGCAAAGTTGGCAATTTATCTGCTGAAGCTTCAAACATGGTGATGGAGGGAAACCCAAATGTGCAAGGGAAACCCCAGCCAACCAGAAGAGTGAAAGATTGAAGAAAGAGATCACAAAGACAACACAGAAAGGAATGAACAGATGGCTAAAAAAAGAAATTTGGAAGGTACATCCGACTCCTTTGCTCTTTTTTTCAAATTACCTATAGAGCAAATTCATAAATTGTCTACTGCTATGGGTATTGATATGCAAAATTGTGATTTCAATTCTTTTGATCCGCTTAGAGATTTAGAAATAGCCAGAAATAATTTGCATTTGAAACAACAAAATGTTGCACACATTAATCCGTAGATACTTGATGTCATTGATAATGAGTCTCTGAAGGAAATGTAAATGAGAGACTTATTGAATGGTCTGCAAGATGCCCACTCTGAATCGAGAGTGACATCTTGGCAAAAATCTAAAGCCAAAGACAAATATTCTAAGAGAAGATTGAAAATTTCTCCCAAAGGGAGCAAAAAAGAAACAAGATAAGGGAATTCCTTACTTGTCAAAAAGAATGAGGATGACACCATTGCTCATCCTGATTCTCGAAGAAAAAAAAAAAAAAAAAAGAAATAATGTTACACGGCTTGTTTTGGAATTGTAAAGGCCCTGAGAAAACTAGGGGTCTCTACATATCTAAGTAATCTCATCTATCAATACCTTTGATTTTATTGGCATACAAGAAACTATTGTGCAAGATTGGGAACCAAAGATACTAAGAAGTTTTGACCCTAGTCAAAATTTCTCATGGGAATGGATTCCTTCCAAAGGAAGATCTGGTGGCATTCTTGTGGGTGCCAGTCTTAACAGATTTGATGTGAGTCAAATTAGAAAAGGGAATTACATACTCCAAATGAATTTATGGGACAAAATTTTGAAAATTAAGTGGAATCTACTAGTGGTATATGGTGCAGCCCAGGGAAACACAAATTTGAGTTCCTTCTTTGAAATGGCTCGATTTTGTGATGATTGTACTGACCCATACATTGTTGGGGAGACTTCAATTTAATTAGATATACAAAAGAGAAAAATACTGGGATAAACCTCCCAAGACATTCAGAGAGTTTTAACTCTATTATCAATTTTTGATCTAAGAGAGTTAATTATGAATGGTGGGCTCTACACTTGGTCCAACAATCAAGATCCTCCAACTCTAGTCAAACTAGACAGAGTTCGATGACTAGAGATTGGGAAAATTCTTTCCCACATGCTATGATTAAAAAACTACCTAGAGAAATATCGGACCACAATCCATTAATTTTGATGTGTGGGTACCAAAAGAAGTTGCCACATATCCAGTTTAAATTTGATCTAAATTGGTACATCAAACCCCGATTTCTTACCATTAGTAGAGAATATTTGGTCAAAACCATGTAATACCAGATCCTCCTTGGACAAGGTTCAACAGAAATTGAAGCTTTTAAACAATACTTCAAGGGTTGGGGATTTAACCAAAGAAGGTGAATTCAGAAAAAAAGAAAAGAAATTCAAGCAGATTATAATGCTTGAAGAACTGGAGGAAACCTCATCTCTGACCAGTGACCAAGTTCTAAGAAAACACTATATACTTGCTGAAAATTACAAACTTCCGGAACAAGAAGAAACTTATTGGCTCCAAAAGAAGTCATGAATCATGGCTTCTTAAGGGAGACAAGTAATACTGAATACTTCCATAGGTGTGCTAATGGCAGAAAAAAAAAAAAATACAATTATATCCTTTGAAAATGATGGACCCAGAATATAGAAGGGGACAATAATCTTTTGCAACATGCAACCGATTATTATACGAAAGCTTTTGGCCTAGTACCACAACAAAACATTCACATTAATCCAGCTATTTGGGCTAACCATTACTCTTTGTCTAGTCTGGATAATGAGTTATTATGCCAACCATTCACTTGAAGTTGAAATTAAAAAGCTTTGTTCCGGATGAAGAAAAACAAAGCTCCCCGGTCCGACAAGATCCCGAGTGGAATTCTTTCAAAATTGTTGGTCCATTATTAAAGATGATATTGTAAATATCTTCAAGGACCTGCATGAGAACAAGGTCGACATTAGTAGACTCAACTATGGCATCATCACTTTATTACCTAAAGTGAAGGATGCTAACAAAATACAACAATACAGCCGATTTTTGTCATTAAATTCTCTCTACAAACTCATTACAAAGGTTCTCGACACCGAGGTTGGAACCATTTGCTGAAAAAAAATTAATAAGCAATGTCCAAACAGCTTTCCTCAAAGGTAGAAACATTCTATTCGGGGTAGTTTGTTTGCATGAAATCATCCATGAAACAAAAAGAAGAAAGCGATTTGGAGTAATAATTTGAAAACTTGATTTTGAAAAGCGTCACGATAAAGTTAACTGGAGTTTCCTTTTAGAATATATGAAAATGAGAGGCTTTTGCCCTCAATGGATCTCTGGGATTAATCAAAATCGACTGGGTGGCACTGTAAGTGTGAAAGTAAATGACAATATTGGAAAATACATTAAAAGCTATAAAGGTGTCGCACAAGGTGACCCTTTATCACCTATTCTTCAACTTTGCTGCTGATAGTTTGACAAAGATGATTGAGAATGGACAAATAAATGGATTGTTCATCGGATCTGATAGATCACATTATACCAAATGGGGTTAATGTGTTGCAATACTGGCCGATGATACGATAATTTTTCTCAAGAATAATCTGGAAAATGCCTTAAACATGAAATTACTTCTGTATATGTATGAGGCAATGGCTGGACTTAAAATAAACTTTAACAAGAGTGAAGTTATTATGATCAATGATTTTGACAACATTGGTCATAAATTTGCTGATATCTTTAATCATCAAATCGGGTTCCTTTCCCATCAAGTACTTGGGTGTACCTATCAGCCCAAGTAGATTACATCTTAGTGATTGGGAACCTCTGGTACAAAAAAAGTGCCAAAAGATTAGATGTCCGGAAAGGAAATTCAATGACTATGGCAAAAGAAGGGCAACTTTAATTGAAACTTGTCTCGAACAATGCCCCAATCTATCAATTATCGGTTTATTTGTCTCCTAAAACCAGCATTCGTGAGAATAGACAAAAAAAAGATCTTTTTTCGGCAGGGAGGTGGTACCAAAAGAAAGTATCACCTCATCAGATGGCCTAGAATTTGTGTGAGTAAAAAGAAGGGAGGACTGGGAATTAAGGATCTTAGGAAAATGAATATTTGTTTATTGGCAAAATGGTGGTGGAGGTTGGAGGTAGAAAATGGTCTTTGGCAACAAATTATTGAAGCCAAATATCTGAAAAAACAGAGACATTCACAATGTGACACACAAAGCTGATGACTCTCCCATATGGTATGACCTCTTGAAAATTAAAGAGTTCTATCTTGTGGGTAGAAACATCAAGATAAACAATGGAAGAAAAGTTAGATTCTGGAGTGATCCTTGGTTATATGACAAACCTATTGCTGAAATAGCACCAACTTTGTTTACTTTGTGTGAACAAAAAAAATATTACTGTGGCTAATGCTAAGGCTGACTTATCATCTATCTCCTTCAGAAGATGGCTTGATGCAGAATTACAATCCTGCTGGAATGTAATTGTTGCAGATGCCAGCAAGTTTGTTTTAACTCAAGAACAGGACAACATTTTCTGGAAATTTGGATCCAAAAAACATTTTCTGTTAAATCCTTGTATAACATCATGACTCAAAGTGACACAGGTCCAGATTATAAGATAATCTGAAGGGTAAAGTCCCACAGAAAATCAAGTACTTTATGTGGATGCTATCTAAAAATGCCATCTTAACAAGAGATAATATGACCAAGAGAAAATGGAAAGGCGATCCTACTTGTCAATTCTGTGACATGATTGAATCCTGTGATCATTTATTCTTCACTTGTGCTGTTGCTAGAACAGTGTGGTCTGTTATTGCAAAGTTTGTTGGTGCAAACAATATTCCCTGCTCATTATCTCAATGCTGGTTATGGTGTAATGAATGGCTTCCCCAACATAAAATTCTGCATTGCTGGGGGGTCTCTGCATTATGTTGGTCAATATGGAAGGCTCGAAATAGAGCACATTTCGACGGCAAATTGCTTAAAAGTCCTTTGGAAATTATTTGCCATGCAGCTGCCCTAATGCGTTTCTGGACAGGTTTGATCACTGAGATGAATGCAGAAGAGATCATCGAAGGTGTTTACAGTATGCTGAGGCTGGCTACTGAAATCTTCATCAATCAATCTTCTCGGTCTGATGGCCAGGTCATTCTGAAGCACAACAGGGATGCTGATGGGGACGACCAGGAAGTCTGACTGAATAGCCCACTCTCTACTGTCAATTCAGTCCTACAAGTTTGGCTAGGATTCGAAGGGTCTGATGAATTGTCTGTGATGTCTTTTAAAAACTGGTTGGAGACAGGAGCATAGCTCTCTGATCTCTTATGTCGTTCTGTAATAATTCACGCTTACTATATACTTTCCTGTGTTTGGCTTTCCAGCATTAGCTAGTAGCGGTGCTTAGGAAGTTCAGTCCGTCTTTTCTTTTCTGTCTAAGTCTGTAATGAGTTAAACTCTTGTATTTCCGTTTCATGAAATGGAAATGGGGTAATGCCTCGTCTGGAAAAAAAAAAAAAAATCATCCAATCCCTTCGCCACTCCATCTTCCGCTCCCATGCCGTCCACTCCGAGTCTTGTTCCGATGGCGGAAAATTACGGTTGCCCCGGTCTCTGTTTCTCAAATTCAAGGCCTCTCCATCTTCCACCATGCATGTCCCCGTCGTCATCCTCGACATGGACGAAGCAACTTTGCTAGTGGCGCCACTTCTTTGAAACCCACCTCGGCAAGTTCCTGCTAGAGGATCATATCTTCACCACCACTCCGTCTAACACTCACGATCAGGAGTGGTGCATGATAGACTCATGCGTCATCAACTGGATCCTCGCAACCGTCTGCAAAGGCATCTTCGACGTCATGCGACGCCATCGCCAGCGCTTAGCGCTTGGCCACACGCCGTGCCGCCCGCTCACGATGTCTGACCTCTAGCTCGACCGTGTCGCCGGGCGGGCTCCGACACTCATGTGGCTAGCTGGGAGAGGTGCAGGAGAGGACCAACAGCTGGATAAAATGTTTTTTATTTGCCAAGCACCAGGGAAGGAACATGCCACGGAGCTAGATTTTTTCATCAACTCGTCCGCAAGTACTATGGTTACGCCGGTTCACCGGCTACAAGCAGCCCCAGGTCTGGCGGACCCCAATGATCATTATTGCTTTACGTGACATGGAAGAACAGCGGTGGAGGAGGGTCATTTTCGCCGGGTGTTTGCCGGCGTTCACATCTCGCCAACTTCCTTCTCTCTCATGCGTACATCGTCGGATTTAAGCCTGCTCGTCGCCGATTATAATACCTGCTCTCAGCATCGCCTACAATGGCCGGCACCCGATGTTGAAATCTTCTATCACCTATTTCGACACTTCAAAAGTGCTACGTTGTGGCGAGTCTAAGGGTCTCAAGCTAATGTTGAATTGCTAATGGTAAATCAAACTAATATCCATCTCCAGCCTCTTCATCACTCCTACTTATTAAGCAGAAGATAGAAATGACTATATCATCTAAAAAAACTCAACTCCTGGGTAAAGACCTCCATTGAGGCATTGGAGGGTAGAAGATAATCTTCCGCGGGGTTAACAAGAAAAGGCCACAAACCCTAGCCACTCAGGAGGTGCCGCTAAACGGTGAGGACGCGCCTACGACCGCGTATCACGCTTCAATCTCTAGTGTACCACATATTTCACTTAAAACAGCACGAAACAGTGGCTCCATATAATCAATGTAACAATTATCTAAGCTTTCGCCTGTTCGTGGCACTAACAGATTACGATTCTTAGAAAATATGCATGAAATAATTCAAGCTGATTGATATAGTGCTCTACTGCCTCAGGATATGTATGGCAACAAAAGTTCAAAATCTCTATTTGGTTATGCCTAAAACTGTCTGATGATCGATACCCTCTTCTAGAAGATAAAATTTACAACACCTAATCCCCTAACTGTTTTTGCATTTTGTAATTCCAACCATATGCATCCTGCACACGGCAGCGCAAATTTATGACAAGAGAATTTTTAATTTACCAACAGTAAGTTATTTTCAATCTACTCCATTAGTGAAGAGAGCTGATGGTGATGGCAGAGCTCAGCCGGAGATTAGCTGCTGGTGCTCGGCGCTGGAAGGCGAACAAGGTGGTGGCGGCGTGATGGTGGTGATATCGAACGTCGTCGTCGGGAACACGTTGACGAACTCATCAAACGTCTCGTAGTATCCAAAGACCCTGCCGCCGGCTCCGCCTAGATCCTCCGGCGGCGTCTCCGGCACCGGCGCAGCGCCTTCCAGTATCTGCACCACCTGCCTCATGCTTGGGCGGGAACAGGGGGTCAGGGTGCGAGCACATCAACCCGAGCTTGAGCACCACCTCCAGATCGTCCTCGTCGCACTTGCCGATCCGATGGTCCCTGGCGTCTATGATCCTCCCGGCCTTCCAGCGCTCGAGGACGCTGTCGACGAGCCCCGCCGGGTCGCCATTGTTGCCGAGTGACTCCATGGGCCTCCGCCCGCAGGCCACCTCGAGCAGGAACGCGCCGAAGGCGAACACGTCGGAGCTGGGCGTGGCCTTGCCCGTCTTCACCATCTCTGGCGCGAGGTACCCGAGCGTCCCGATGACGTGCGTCGTCCGCGAGTCGCTGCCGTGGTCGTAGAGCCGCGCGAGGCCGAAGTCGCTGAGCTTGCCGTTCATGTCGGCGTCGAGGAGCACGTTGGCGGACTTGATGTCGCGGTGCACCACCACCTGCTCCCACTCCTCGTGCAGGTACAGCAGCCCGGCGGCGACGTCCCGGACGATCTTGGCGCGCTGCTCCCAGCTCAGAGGCGGGTCGTCGCCGGCGCCGAATAGGTGCTTGTCGAGGCTGCCGTTGACCATGTAATCGTAGACGAGCAACAGCTCGCCCCGCCGCCGGCAGTAGCCGAGGAGCTGCACTAGATTGCGGTGGCGCAGCCGGCTCATGCTGGCGATCTCGGACACGAACTCGCGCAAGCCCTGCCGCGAGCCGTGGGACACCTTCTTGACGGCGACCTCGATGCCACCTGGCCGCGGCGGGAGCACGCCGCGGTACACGATGCCGAAGCCGCCCACGCCGATGACGTCGCGGAAACCCCTTGTGGCGGCGTGCAGGTCCTTGTAGCTGATCCTGTGAGGGCCGTACTCGACTTCCCAGTCCTCCTGCTCCTCGGCGAACCGCCGGCGGCGACAGACGACGAGTACCGTGACGGCCGCTGAGGCCACGAGGAGCATCACGACGGCGAGGAGGATGAGTGACAGGAGAACCGGCAGCCCTATCGCCTTCTTGTGCTGCCCGGACGGCGGCGGGAGCGGCGGCAGCTTGACAGGTCGAGGTCCGGCGCGCGGCCGCCGCCGAGGCGGAAGCTCCAGCCAAGGACGTAGTGCGAGCTCGAGGCGGCGCCGTTCGCGGCCGAGAACCCGACGTACGTTTGGTCCGCCACCTCCGACGAGAGGTTGACATTGCAAGACACGAGCGGAACAGGCGGCCTGGGCACGCCCGCCGTCGACACGGTCACCTCGAGGCGCGTGGTCGCGCCGTCGTACTCGATCCACACCTGCAAGAGGTTCCCGCTGGCGAGGGCGACTCAACGGTCGCGGCAGACTTGGACGCGACAGACCTGATGCTGTGGACGTCGACGCCGACGTGGTTGTTGTCGATGTCGCCAAACTCCGCGTCCAGCGCCGTGTCGAGCTCGACGGCGACGACCTCGCTGGCCGTCCCGTTGCTGCCCACGTTGTTGTCTGACTCCGAATTGTTGAACAGGCCGAGAAACCTCCCCGCGATGGCTCGCGCCGGGCCGGCCGCGGACGGCGCCAGCGCGAAGGCCAGCCCGTGGCCGTGCGCGTCCGGGTACCTCGGCACGATGGCAGCGACGAACGTGGTGGAGAAGGAGAGCGGCGCGCCCGTGGCGGCGTCCTTGAAGCGAAGCGGCGCCGGGTAGAAGGCGTGGCCGAACACCCCGTTGGTCGCGTTGGTGAGCTGCAGGAGGCCGGCAGTGGTGACGGCCGCGTCGCTGGTCGTCGTCACGTTCTGTCGCGCGAAGCCGGTGAACGTGAACTCGACGGCGGCTGCGGCCGGCGCTGGAGCGAGCAGCAGGACGGGCATCAGCACGCGCACGGCAATAGTGACAGCCGCCGCCATGGTGGAGCTGGAAGAAGTGAGGATGGCGATCTCGCTGCCAGCGCAGGACAGCACATCAACCGGCGAGCTCAGGCTTACAGTTATGGCTTCCGGACCGGCTGCAATAAGTCATGGATCGAGGTCTACACCGTTGAGGTAGCTAGCTAGCGCCTGGGTTTCTCGTGCGGCCGTGTATAGGAGGGCAGGGTGGTCCGCGCCGCGTGCGGGAGAGGGACGTGAAGTGGAAGCAGTGGACGGCGACGGGAACGGCGGCATCAGAGGGGAAAAGCGCGACTGACCGGGCCGGGAGAGGTAGGAACGACAGGTCTTGACGAGGCTACACGTCTGGAACGCCAGCCACATCAGTGGAAGTGGATGTCTCGCTAGTCACAGTCCTTGGGTGTGTTTAGATCCTAAAATTTGGTGTAAAATTTTGGAGAAATGTTACATCGAAAGACTGTAGCATATTTCGCTTTGTTAGTGGTAAATATTATTCTACCATGACGTAACTAGGCTCAAAAGAATCGCCTCGTAATGTACATCTAAACTGTGTAATTAGTTTATTTTTTTTTTACGCATATTTCGTACTCGTTGCGTGTGCGGCGTTTTGATGTGATGGGGAATCTTAATTTGCATAGTGGAATTTGGAGAGAAAGTTGGGTGCTAAACACACCCCTTATTGCATCCCGCTCTTGCTTGAGACACGTCGGAGTCAACGCGCGCGCTTCATCCTCTTGTTTATGCTACCATACCATGGATCTTCCTGCAGATAGGATTACTGTTCCATGTGCAAGAAGTATTTTTTTCTTAAGAATAAACCTGTATATGGCGAGGTATCACTACTACTGAAATTGAACTTGCATGGTGTTTAGTTTTTATTTTCCGTGGCGGGCATTTAGAAAACCGCCCGCGAGAAAATAGTTGGCTTTGGCAGCCCCGGCCAGGGAATGCCCGCCATTTATCGATTAACACGTGGCGGGCATTGTAAAAATAACCACCACGGTTAATAGGGATTAACCGTGGCGGGCATTGTTAAAAGTCCGCCCGCGGTTGTCGATTAACCGTGGGCGGTTTTTATCAATGCCCGCCCGCGGAAAATCGTGGCTAGAAATATATATACCAACACTTCACTTCTCTCCCTCACCCCTCTCTCCCTCCCTCCCGTCGCCCGACCCCCCTCCCTCTCCCACCTTCCGTCGCGCCGCCCCCCCCTTCCTCTCCTCCCGCCCCCCCACCCGGCCCCCTCCCCGACGCCCCCACCCCCAGACGGCCCCCCCCGGCCTCCCGACGCTGGGCCTCCCCGCCCAAGATGCCCCTCCCACCGGCCTCCCCGACGCCCCGGCGGCCCCCTCCCCCGGCCTCCCGGCGTGGCGGCCTCCCGCCCCCCGACGCCTCCTCCCGGCGGCCCCCCTCCCGACGCCCCCACCCCGACGGCCCCCCCCGGCGCGGCTCCCCGACGCGCGCCCTCCCCGACGCCCCCGGCGCCTCCTCCGCGGCCCCCTCCCCGGCGCCCCCACCCCCGGCGGCCCCTGCGCGGCTCCCCACGCAGGGGCCTTCCCGACGCCCACCCGGCGGCCCCCCCCCCTGACGCCCCCCCGAGGCCCCACCCGGCGCCCCTCCCGGCGGCCCCCTCGCCGGCGCGGCTCCTGACGCGGGCGGCCTCCCCGTGGCGGAGGTCCGGGCCCGGGATCCGCTGCCCTTCCTCCTCGGCGAGGCGGATCCGACGCCAGCGGCCGGCGGCGGCGGCCGCGGGCGAGGCGAAAACCCTGCGGGCCCGGCGGCCCGGATCTGGGCCCGTTAGGGTTTAGATTGGATTTTTCTTTTTTCTTTTTAATTTATTTACCATGGCGGCGGGCATTTGAAGACCGCCACGGTTAATATCTATTTTCCGTGGCGGGCATTGTTAAAAAGTCGCCCACGGTTAATCGATTTTGCATGGCGGGCATGGAGTACGCCACGGTTAATCGTTCGATTAACTGTGACCCCTAAACCGTGGCGGACCCAATGCCCGCCACGGAAAATCGAAAATGCCCGCCACGGAAGTTCCATTCGTAGTAGTGTATCTTCTTGCTCTCTCCATTCTAAATTATCAATGTTTCGAGTTTTCAATGAGTACATAGCAAAAACAGGTGTAGCTAAGCCTACCTCCGATAACGTAACCCAAACCCAAATTTGAGTCGTGGACAGGGTATTTTATGTACTTAAAACAAACTCCAACATAATACCTAAAGAGAGAACACATTTTGCATACCGGGTGAGGCCAAACGAAATAAGCGTCGCCGTCATTGAGCGATGACGCAAATAAAAATCGTCATCCGGAACGGGGAAGGGAAAAGAGAGAGAGCGTCGGGGGTGGAGGTCCGTCGTAGCGAGCACCGGCACTCCCTACCTCGGCGTCTGAGGGCGCTCCCCACCACTCCGGCGACAACCATGGAGGAGTCGGCCGCTAGGAGGAGAAGGGCAAGACAGTCGGGCGCCGGCGGACCGCACCGAGGAGATGGGAGCAGGGCGCTGGTGAAGCAAGCGCCGGGTTATGGGCGGCGGCGCAAAGGGGGCTCTTCTTTTGGGTCCGTTGTTGGAGAACGGAAGGTTTGGGTGTGTGCCTGCGTGACCCAAACCAAAGAATGCCTCTTATATTTAGGTGAGGGTTGTTAGAGACAGGATAAAAATGTCAAAACGCCTTATAATAACGCATTTACTACACTTCCAGTCGCCCTAATACTTCAAGCAATAATTTGTTCATATTATGTGTATTGCCTTTTCGGCAAATTTGACGTAAGCCAACAACGTCGCCTGATAGTTTGCAAAAAAAAAAAAAAAAAAAAAACTCAGGCCTTTTATAGTAGCAAACCCCATAATTTAAAGTAGAGGGATTGTCTTACTACAGTTACTAATTGAAAGCTACACCTTAACCAATCCTTGTGTGACACGTTATAAAAAACATCCTATAAAGAAATAACAGAAAACTAGCTTTGAATCGACTAGACTCTAATCACTATACATCTTGGTAGTAGCAATAACAGTGTGCACGATGTATTCTGTTTTGATTGAGAAATATCACTAGGGTCTACAGTACTACTCCTACTATTCTATTTTGTAATAAGTAAGTCAAACACTGTACGCGATCCCGTTCCTCCACCCACCAGGACGCGATACGGGGCAAATACATCACACAAGCCAGCCATCTCATGACCAAGCAAAAACACTAGTACTAAATTGGTACTAGCAGGAGTACAAAATTTGATTAGAACCGTCCCTCTGACGAAGTAATCAATAGTTGAAGTAGCCACCAATAATGCTAATAATTAAATAAGCACGTAGTTGTCCTACCGAGTATAATTCATTATCTGCCAATATATGAGAGAACTTGACGGCGGAAGTGATCAGATTGGTGGTTCTCTGGTCAGCTCCACTCCAGGCCCAGGCCGGATGCATGCTTAGAGCAGGCCGGCTTCACTTCGGGGAGGTTTGAGTCGTTGAGCGAGGTCCGGCGGCGAGGCATGCCTGGCCGCCGCCGATCGATCGACGGATGGTGCACGGTAGTAGGCAGGGCTAGCTCGAGGCGGGACGACAGCCGGCCTGCGGCCGGCAACGTACACCAGCCACCGTCGTCGTCGTCCCTGAGGACAGAGGTTACCACGGGTACGTCGACGCCCCGCTTGCCGCGGCAGAGCACACTTGCAGCTTCAGCTAGCGGCATGCTGGAAGGCTCTCGCGCTGGAAACGACGACGAACTTTACTTGGGCTTGCTCCTACGGTACGGTTGGAGCAGAGCAACACTCCAAACAACGTGTTAAACGCCTATATATACTGCTTATACCAATCGGGGCCTAGTACATGACACTACATACATCACCGGCCGCAGGCAGCGGTGTGCTCGATCTCGATCGGTCTCGCGACTTGAAATTGCTTTGGTGACAGGGACGGACGGACGGGACGACCTGCAAGGAGTTGAAGTTGAAGCAAGCAACCGACCACCAGTCTCGACGCGCGATGGACTTGTTGAAGAAGACCCCCAGTTGGTTGGTTCGTTGGGTAATCTCCATCCACGCACGTGTAGCGCGTGTGTGCGTACGTGTGCCATCAGGCATCAGCTTGAGGAACGTACTTTCTGTGGGGTGGGTGCATGCACCATGTACCGCTTCGTGTTCGTGTGCAAACGGTCGGTCCCGCCTGCGCTTTTCAACACCACCCGTCTGTCCCGTCGGGCGTCCGTCGGTATCTAGCATAGTAGCATGACCATGACCACCGGCATCAGCACAGCTGCACAGGCCACGATCAATCGATCCCTGTGCCTTGCTTGCGTCGGTCTCACGCGGTGGTCAGCGGTCTCGCTTGCGCTTCATACTTTGGACTGCTGCCATGCATAACAGAGGCATTCAAGTCGGCACGAGATGCATGTTCGTTAGTTGCCGCCTTTGCTGGACTCAAAAATCACTCTCAAATCTTCAAAAAAAAAAAAAAAAAAAAACTCAAAACTATATAGTCACCTTGGATGTTTAGACACATGCATTCATTAGTTCAGGATTAGACAATGGTGTGCTACATAAAAACGGTAAACATGTGCTACTTGACAAATTAATTAGTCTTAATAAATTTGTCTCCCCTGCCAGTTTTACAAACGAGTTCTATAATTAGTTTTTATTATATCCTAACGCCCCTTTTGATAACCCACGAAATATCCAAAGGAAGCACTCAAAAACTTTACGCCGAAGGAACTAGACAAAGCAAATTTCCGTATGTACACTATGAGACAAATTTATTAAGTATAATTAATCTGTCAGTAGCACATGTGTTATTGATTTACTGTAGCATTTAGTGTCTAATAATGGACTAATTAGACTTAAAAAAATTGTCTTGTAAAATACACACAAACTGTTTAATTAGTTATTTATTTTGTCCACATTTAATGCTCCATGCATGTGTCCCAAACGTTCGATGTGATAAGTGTAAAGGTGTTACAAGCTAGGATGTTTTACGCACAACATATGTAAGTGAAGATCAAGGGGCGGAGATGCAAAGGGCAAGTGAGTCGTTCCTTCCCTCCCTCCCCACCCGGTCGCCGCGCCGCTCACACGCTGCCTTCATGGTGGCGACGTCCGGCACTCTTCTTGATGACCAGTGCCATGATTGCTGGAAGGAAGATGGTGAAGAATCTCTCTCTACCTCTCTCATGAACAAATCCATGTTTCCAGGCAGATACATTATTACATCGTTGTCTTTCATGTTTTCGCGGTGGTGTGTGTAGGGTGCTGGGAGGGAGGCTTTAGCCCCTACCACTATGATTGCCACAAAGCCCCCTAAAGCCCCTTACAATAGGGAAAAGTCAACATAAGCCTCACAACTATTGATGGTGGACTACTTCATTCCAAACTAATAAACTAGATTTTCTACCACTGACTTTCTTAAAACTTGTCAATTAACCTCATATCTACTACACCTATAGAGAGCCCCCACTAAGGAGTTCTCTCAACATGCAAGCATGCCATCTCAGCAGCACCACTAAGACCATGACATCCAACAACGGGCCTCACTGTTTGAACTAACTAAAAACATCTTATAACTCACAAAATAAAAAACTAAATTAAATTTTGATTACACCACTAAGACCATGACACCCTAAACCCTAAACATCTCATATGGATATATTTTGATAAAATTAGGTGGGCTCCAAAGGTGATGGTAGTTGGTATAAAGTAAAAAGTAAAAAATTTAAAAGAGAGAGAGAGAATGAAAAGGGAAAAAAATAGGAGGGTGATAGTAATATTTTAACTCATAGATTTCTCCTTCATATCCGGCTTGGAATCCACCTAGTAGTTTTAGATGGTGGTGTCGTGTCTCTATTATTTATTTACGCTGAATATCAAAAAAAGTCATAGTAAACCATAGAAAAAATCATAAAATAGAACATCTAATTTTGTTAGTCTCCCCTCATGAGTAGATCTGCACAATGAGCATATAATATGCTTTAGCACAAAAGTCTTTTTTAGCTTTAGATCTATGTAGGTTCTCGGATAGATAAAAAAACTATAGAAGTACCTTTGTATCAAAGCATAATATATTATATATTTACTTGTGTGGATCTATTCGTGGAGCAAAAAATTGTATTTTCTGTCACAACCCGCTTTCTCGGTCAACGCAAGGGAGAAGACAGAAGGGGTGACGGGGCGTAGATCGTCGGGGGCGGCGGTGGTGGCACTGGCACGCGCGCTTGCCCTTGCGCGCGAATAAAAAGGGCGCGGCGGCGGCGGTGGCCGATGGTCTTGGGGTATGTGAAATAGTTAGTTATTTGCTTGTAACTAGTGACTATTCTCGCTTCTACTTTTTCTTGCCACGTCACATCTAGTTAGCCAAATAACTAACCCTTATGGATGCCCTAAGTTACATAGCAAACGTGACATATCTATTTTTTTTTTTCAAAATGTCTTGTAATTTGGAACAGAATGAATAGTACTTAGTATTGAAATTTTATCTGCATTTGTATATACAAATAAATGTCTGTTTCCATCCATAAGTACGTACTTGGATGAATCAGAAGACTATATACCAATGCACGATCTCGTTCCTCTCCAGGACGCAATATGGGCCAGATGCGTAAGGACAAGCCATCTCGTCACTACCCAAATAAATTATCCATAACGCTGTCTCATGGACGAGCTTAACCAATGCTGAATAATATAGGAGTAAGCAGGTATTGAAACGGTGGTCAGACTTCCATCGCCTCTGTCACGTTGCTCTTTGATGAGCTGCTTGATTGTGATGCTGTGTATGGTCCGGTGATGTTGACGCTAAACGAAGTCTAGGAGCAGATGCATCCATCTGTCAAGTGGTAATAGCAATGTTGGTTGGTTTTCGTTGAGGCATTGACTTGTGCTTGTCGAACATGAGGCGTTTCCCCATCAGGAATACTGCATTCTCCCTGTTTTAAAAAATAAATAAATGGCCGAACTCATGCCTTCCTCTTTTTGGGGGGATTAAGAAAGAATAATGAAAACTACTGTGCATAATAAGAACAATGAAAACTTACTCACAAAACATGGCAATCTTATGCGAGCACAATTTTACACCAGCACACAGGAGTAACATGCAAATTCTGCAGAACACGGCAGCCGTGCTAGTGACATTCAGATTACAGCATCGACACAAGAACACAGGAAGCAGCTGGAGACGAGATCACAATTGACTACAGGGACGTGATTATGACTCAGCTACAGATATACTAGGAGAAAGATGTAGAAGCTTTTACACCGAGATGCGTCATGCATATGTACTAAAGTTCTGAAACTTTGACAGACTCTAATCCTACGAGTGAGCATCCATTTTGGAAATGGCATTGATATTTCATCTCCAACTGGGGCTGTAGAGCCATGATCACATGATTTTACTTCAGGATCTTAGACTCGATCTCCTCCAGGCTCAGTCCTTTGGTCTCGGGAACAACGAGGATCACAAACACCAGGGAGAGCACTGCTATGACGCCAAACAGGAAGAATATATTGGCTGGCCCAAGGAACTCCTGTGGCACACAGAGAAGCATTCATTGTCGACAAAACCACATTACTGTGGCACACAGAGATATCATTACTTTGAATAGATAGTCACATTAAACTAGTCCAGAGTTTTGACCTAACAAGAGGTTGAATTTTGACCATACAGGAGGTACAAGAGTTTTCTCTATGACGAAGGATAAAAAGGCCTGCTTAATGGAGAAGAAGCATCCGTTGGGCACAACTACTGGACATTGGCACGTTTTTTAAAATGTAATTTACTATCATCATGAAACTGAACATGAGGTAGCAACAATGAGAAGCAATACCTTCAAGGGTGAAAATGCAAGTGTCACCAAAGCATTCGAGCCGAAATTTGTTAGTACTGCAAGGCTGATCCCACGTCCTCTTGTTCGGAGTGGAAAGATTTCAGACACCATTAGCCAACTAATTGGACCAAATGAGACCTGAAATACAAAGGCACAAAACAAGCTTGTGGATTCCTGAAGAAACAAATTGCTCTGACTGTCAGGTCCCTTGTACAGAACTGAAGGCCTAACCTGGTAAGCACCGACATAAAGAAGTAATGCGCCAACAGCAACGAAGGGGAAGTCGTCCAGAATCTTGTAGTAAGCCGCCAGTAGGAAGAGTGACAAAGCCTACATTTACAGGTTAAAGAGAAACCGGTTAATTAGTCAGAACCTAGGATACAAGCCTGATCTAGATCAATACAGTACCTAAAACACTAGTATTGTTTAGTGTTTGTGTTAAGCGGGACTGCACACTAAATTTGAGTATGTGTATGTGCCACTTTCCGCGTAATATGTGGAGCTTATCAAAAGTAGAAGGAAGGAGTAAATACTCACAATTCCACCAACACCTCCTATCAATAATGGGCCTTCCAACATCATCGACTTTAAATACCGCAACACCTGTCATTAGCAACTGCGAACAATAGATTTGTTACACACACTCAAAATTAACAGGAACCATAACATCCTTAGATTTCTGCACGCATATTGTGATACAGATGTAGATGCTTTGCATTACCTTGAACGACCCAATCAAAATTGCTACTTTGGCAGCATCTGATGCAGCTGAGAACCCAGCAGTCTACACATGACATATTTTAGTCATGGAGATGTTGAATTGTGTGAATTCAAGAAATGCAAAGGGCAGATAACAGTATCCTACTTCTCCTTTCTATAGAAAAACTATGCTACCAAAGAATTCAGAGCAAAATATTGGTACCTGAAGTATTGAAGCTGCATAATATAGAACACTTGGTTGACCTGTTATCTGCCAAATAAGAGTTTAGCTCAATAATACCAACCCATCATGTCCACACTACCACTCAAAAAGAACAGGCATTATTTCAAGAGATAGATGCATATACATGGGTTAAGGAGAACACTTCCATATTTCAAGAGATAGATGCATATACATGGTAGATAGATGCATATATGCCGGTCCACACTACACTTCCATATTTCAAGAGATAGATGCATATACATGGGTTAAGAAGAACAAAATACCTGTTGAAACAGAACCAGACCTCCGCCAATAGTGAAGGCTTTCAAGCTAGCTCCCTGAAATACCTCCCAAACGTTTCCTTCGGCTTCCTGTCCTGCATAGGCAGCCTTAATAGAGACAATTGTATCTTCAACATCATCTGTCAAAACCTTTTCACTTGCTGAGCGGCCCCTCAATGTTCTAAGGGATTGAATTGCCTTCTTTTATTATCCTCCATAGAAGCCTTTCCTTGAACTGCCCTGAGAAGTAGCCATCTTGGTGAAGATGGTAAAGTCCACATACCAATAGCCATCATAGCTGCAAGCGGAGCACTAAAACCAAACATGTACCGCCATCCTCCTACACTGTCAATCTCAAGACTTCCTACAAGGTATCCTAACTGCACAAAATTATGTAATGGTCAACAAGCATGGAATGGCTATATGAAGTTAGAACACATGGAAGATTTGGTAATTACCAGTATTCCTAACACAATAAACAGCTCCTTCAGAGATATCAATGTTCCACGTATTTGTGAAGGAGAAGTCTCCGCGATATAAAGAGGGGCACCATGCATTGCCTGGCATAGAGCACCATAATGGTTCAGTGGCATAACACGGACTCTCCGAAACCCTAACTGAATATGCACATGCTCCTTTGCAATTGTATTCCTCTTCAATTGTTACTAGGACAAATCTTTTTCCTGCCAATGCAATTTTGCACAATCCCTTTATTTGCCACTGTCATTGACGCAAGCAGGGCCCGTATTTCATCGAGACATATCAATCCCTTTTTAACAAAGCATGGAGCATTGGACAATTTGGATGTAGTAGAAGTAGATGTTAAAAGTTGGTGGAAAACATGGCACTGTAAAGTGCTACATGCAAACAACCTTGTGCCAACTACCACAGAAATTAAAGCGAAAGTCATATTAAATACCTTAGCAAACAATAACAAGCAATATGTTTATTTAACCCATCATCAAAATATCAGAAAAACAAGTGCAAGCATGTTCTATATCTACTTAATTAGTTATATAAGAACATGACCACCAAGCTACCTCAGCCAATTAGTTTTGATGTTACTGTTAGAGCCAGAAAATCAGGAAAGTAGCTAGATTGGCGCCCAAATAGTTACACACTTAGGCAAATGACTAGCATATCAGAAAAACTACTATCAGACATCACAGCATCACAAGTTTATATCAGATTATCAGTGAATGTTGTGGTCCTCAGCGTGAGTGAATGTATAGCTAATTGTCCCCAGAAAATTATTTCCAATATGCATTCCTAAATTAGATTCATTTAATAACAATTACCAGGGACCATATTAAAAAAGGAAATAACATCTGTACCTGCAGATACTTACCAAACCAATACCAATCCCATACAGGACACGACCTATGATTAGCACTACAAAATTAGGGGCAAATCCAGTGACTAAAGCACCAAGGATATATAATGCAGCTGCGGTGACCAATTCTATTCTCCTTCCTGCACCAAGATGATAGTTGTTCACATCCTTACCAAACAAATGATAAGGACGATTTAAAAAG
Source organism: Hyparrhenia diplandra (assembly GCA_015847255.1). Classification (NCBI taxonomy): domain Eukaryota; kingdom Viridiplantae; phylum Streptophyta; class Magnoliopsida; order Poales; family Poaceae; genus Hyparrhenia; species Hyparrhenia diplandra. The sequence continues at coordinate 31,845 of JADLZK010013280.1, read as the reverse complement.
GTGTAGATTTTTAATTTACCTAGAAAATCTGCAATGCGGTATGCAAGAAGAGAGCCACCAAGAGCACCATAAAGTGAACCACTAGCCTGAATAAAAAGAAAGGAAGCTTCATTTTCATCTTGATAACTGATATGTGAAAGGAGAAGTGAAAGCTTAGGAAGAATAGAAATTTGGATTACCACAAGACCTAGTTGCAAAGAAGACAGGCTGAACCAATCGGTGCCACTGAGATCAGGAGACTGAAGAGAAGCACACCCAGTGGCAGTGAGACTCTATGCCCGATTAGAAAAAAAAATGCAAAAAACAACCAAATCATGGACTAACTTGCACAGATATGGTCGCTCCAGAGGTTGCGCCAATGTCATAACCAAAAAGAAGACCGCCCAACGCTGGGAAGAAGAACCTAGGTTCGAAACAGTGATCATCAGTACTGAGAGGTTGCAGGCTCAATAGGCTTCCCAATTAACCCCTTTTTATTTGTTTATTTTCAAATCTCTACACCAACCAGCAATGCAGTGACAAGCATCACTGGAGTAAAGCTTCAGCTCCAAATCAGCAAATTCCTCCAGACTTTAGAAAAATATTAGACAGATCCTAAATTATATTATCATGCATTCTATGACTGCTTGAAACAGTTTGAAAATGCAAGGTATATTTGCTGAGATGCAGTACAGTACAGCAGGCTGATTCCACTAGACTTTTGAAGCCAAATCCCCATCAATACCCCTGAACAAGTTAACAGTAGTACTCAACAAGCAATTCACAGTGCATGGGTTGCCTAATTCCACAGCATTGTACATACAATTTAACAGTGCAACGATTACCTAATTCGACAACATAGTACATACAATCAAACGGTGTGAGGTGTTGAATCGGGACTAGAAACGCATGCTAATTCAACACCCAGCGCGCGCTGCAGACAAATCCCCCAAACGCTACAACCCGAGAGGGTGGCGGAGAAAATATCTTACGGGAGGATGACGGATGCCCACGAGATGGCTGCGTCCCCCTCCGCCGCGGTGCCACGCCCGGCGCCGCCCTGGCCCTGCGCATGGGTCCGCACCTGCACATCCTCCATCCCGTCAGACTTTTCACCACCATCGAGAGCCACCGCCTCCCTCCCTAGAATAGCAAGGGCGAGCAAGGGCTATGTTTAGCCGCGGCGGGAGGGGATGGGAGGATCGGGTCGATCGGGCGGCGTACGCGGAGTCTGGGGTGCCCGCCGGCGGCAGCGGCGGCGGCGGGGGGGGAGGAGGGGCTCTGCGGTCGCCGACACGCGGAGGGCGTCCATCGCCGGCGCCCGGCGTCCGAGGGCTGGGACTGGGAGGCGGCGGGCGTGCGGCAGTTGGCGTGTGCTGGCGCGGGTCTGCGCGGCGGGGGCCGGGGCGCGAATGGCGCTGGATGCGGCGACTGGAGAGGGAAGAGGCCGAGGGTCGCCATTGCTGGGTCACCGGGTCAGCTTTCTCTCGTCCGCGTGGTTTCGCACGTGTACTAAAAAATTAGTAACGCAACGTCATTCATTAACAGATAGTTTCGAAAAATAAAATGGTTACAAAACTGAAATTGAATTCAATCAAAGCTAAGAGCTACTAGTAGAAAATTTCAACTCAAAAGAGATTCAAGAATTCATAAAAATCTACAAAAAATTTAGCAAAAAATCCAATGATTCAAAAATTTATTCAAATTCAAATCAATCAAATTCTCATAAAACTGAAAATCAAAATTCAAAATAATTTACAACATTTGGCAGGGGCCGCGCGTACGCGTACCCCTCTTCCACAAATTACGACGTTCACTCTCCCACTTGGGAGATGATAGGCCAGCGCGCCCTCCAAGTGCAATGAGGGCCACTGACCTAGGCCACGGGCCTTCTTGATCGCCCGTCGACCCCGTCCAGGTAAGTATGGAACAATGGGCACGGGGCGCTCATCTTATAGCTGGAGGTCGCGACTCATTTGCCTTCCGCTGGCGAGGTGGGACTAAATGTGGGATGGGAGCGGAGGAGTGCCCGTGCCCGTCTCCGCTCTGCCGCCGAAATGCAAAGGAAATGCTCCCCTCCTGCTGCTGGGCTGCGGCTTCTTGGGCCGCTTTCCTTGTGAGTGGATCCAGTGTGTTGCCCGGCCTGCTCCGGAATAGAAAAAGGGCCGCGAGACTTTTTGCTCTTTGTGTTAGAATATACCGTTTCTTAATAAAAAATTCCGTTGAAGTGAACATATATATTCACCCGTGCACGGCGTTATCCTGGTGCAAGCAAACAGGACCTACAGCTGGTTGCTGAACCGGTTTCAAAATTCTAAACACAACAACCCACCGGTTTGTCGATTTTGCCATGAATCCGTTGCCTTTCGTTACCAAGCACGGCTGCCTCTTGAGCGACAAATACCTGTTCAATTGTTCAAAGGCTTCCACGTTACAGAAGCAGCAGTTACGCCGCGTACAATTGCCGCATATCCGCGAGGAAATGCGCATCTGTGAAAGTGACCCAGAAGGGGAGTGCGCCGTGCGCTGCGTGTACGCTCGCGCGGGAGCGTCGCTGGAGCCTGGAGCCTCTCACATCGACTCCCCTCTCAGTGACTGCTGCGTTGTTTGTCGTCGGGCTCGGATCAGTGATTTTCCTTCCTTTCTGATTGAGGTGCAGAGCAACCTTCCTGTTTCCGTGTTTCGGTGAATGAACCTGGCTCTCAGCCTACCTGCCGCCGGAGACCGGATTAGCGTCCAGGTCGATCGTCTACAGGCATGAACAGGCACGAGCGTCTGTGCTCTGCTCCCAAAATATATTCAGACGAAAGGTCCACGCCAAGGCATGTTTTCGGAAAAATCCAGACGAAAAGATCCGCACCAAGCCGTGGCCGGTGTTGAGTGTTCCTTGTTGAAAGCTCATAATACAAAAGCCAGTGCCTTTTCTCCAAACTTGTGATTCGCCGTGCTCATCTCCTCACAGACAAGAAGAGTCAACCATACAGATACAGAGCAGAAGTCAAAATACAAAAATAAAATAAAAAAAAGGACACCACCGACTTGCAGCGTCCAAGATTGGTTTGGTTGCTCTGTACTAGTCTGTAATCCAGTCTTTACACACATCATCAAAAAAAAAAAAAAAAAAAAAAAAAAAAAAAAACCACCTAATCCACAGCTGGCTTCAGAGTTGAGACGACATGATTCGCCGCCTGGGCGGGGCGTATGGTGGGTAAAAAAAGGTTGGAGCGGTTGGTGGGGTCAAGAGCAAGCAGAAATCAGTCGTCGCCGGCCGGCCGGTCAGTGCGCGGCGGCGGCGGGCGCGGTGCAGCGGCGCTGGCAGAAGTTGGGGACGCGATCCATGCACTGGTACACCGGCGGGTCGGCGCTGAGGCTGGACTTGACGCAGTCCCTGCACGCCGGGTGGCACCCGCGGGGACGGCGTCAAGGCACTGGCACCGCGCCGGCTCTGACTTGGTGCACCCGCCGCAGCTGTCGCAGCACGGCCACGCTCGTGCCGCCGCCTTGCTCCGGCTCGCTAGCTCCCCTCCTCCTCCTCCTCCTCCTCCTCCTCTTGTTCCCCTGCCCTGAAACCAGAGATCGATTTGGAACGCGTGAGCCAGACTGAACAACAAGAAAAACAGAACAAATCTTGAGCTTTCCTGCCGAAACCAGTGAGAAAAAAACAAAAAAAAAATCTTGGATTCACTGGTCGGAAAACCTCAGAAGAGGGGAGTTTTTGGCAAGAGCGGAGATGGAATCGGGGAGCCTACCTCTGCTTTGAACATGGGAGCGGTGGTGGTGGTGGTGGTGTTGCCTGTTGCTGGATTGCGCGAGCACGGCGAGAAGGGCGAATGTGACGAAGAACAGCGCTTGGGATCTCATGTCTGAATCTCTGATTGATGGTGGCGACTGGTGAGTGGTGAGCCTCCTCTCCTCTTCTCTTCCGGTTGTTGTTCTTGGTGGGTTGGACTCGATGGAGTTGGTTGTCTATCTGTACGGAGAAATTATCAAATTTGACCCGTTATTCGCGTGCCGCCACAAATTTGACCCGTAATTCGCACGCCTTATCAAATATGACCTGTGCGCGAATTGTTCTCAAATCTAGCCTTTTGACGGTGAACGCGAACGCCGTGTGTGGGCCCCACTGTCAGCTTCGTCTCCTACCTCCGGCAAGGCACGCATCAGGGCCAGCAGCGCTCGCCGGTGACGAGCTCGCCCGCAGCCACGGTCTCCGCGCCGCCAGGGCCGAGCAGCAGCGCCTGCAGAGGCTCGCCGCGCCGCCCGGTACGAGCAGCAGCCTCGCGTCGAGGGGCGAGCTCGCCTGCGCGCGCGGGAGCAGTCGCCAGCTCCGTCGCGCCGGCGCGCGCGGGAGCAGCAGCTCCGCCGCGGCCTCGCCTGCGCGCGGGAGCAGCAGCAGCTCCGCCGCGGCCTAGCCTGTGCGCAGGAGCAGCAGCAGCTCCGCCGCGGCCTAGCCTAGGCGCGGGAGCAGCAGCTCCGCCGCGGCCTCGCCTGCGCGAGCGAGCAGCAGCTCGTGCTAGCATGCGAGCTCGCCGGCGGCCTCTGCCTCTCGCCGTGAGGTAGGAGACGAAGCTGACAATGGGGCCCACGTGACAGTGGGAGGAAGGAGGAAGGAGACGAAGCTGACTCCACGGCGTTCGCGTTCACCGTCAAAAAGACCACATTTTAGAACAATTCACGCGATATAGGCCATATTTGATAAAGGCGTGCAATTACGGCCAAATTTGTGGCGGCACGCGAAATAACGGGTCAAATTTGATAATTTCTCATCTGTACGCGGCTAATAGAAGCCTTCTTTATAGAAACCGTCCCGGTTTCCGTTCGACAAAGCCAAAAGGGCAGGGACCGTCCCGTTCCCGGACAAGGGTCCCACGCGCTCCCTAGCTTTGCCCACTGATAAGCGAGCAAGTGGTGGCAGATAAACAGGCAACTTGAGAAGAAACCCTTTACTACGATTTGAATTGAGAAATGCTCCTTTACATTGTTGTGGATATGATTAAATTTTAATTTTGGGTTAGCTGGTCTATCACATGATGATGCCAACGAGTAACTTGTGTTTTATCACCCTAATCGGCTACCTAATTGCATCAACCAAGTTCTTAGTAGCTATAGTGCCCAAAGAAACAAATGTCGCCACAGTCAACAGTAAAAATCATAGTTGAACATAATCTACTATTCTTATTCGCCGTCGTTCGTCATTCTACTCTCTCATGGTGTTTTTCACTCCCATCTTTGTTTCACACTTGATTGTTTGTCCAACAATGCTACAAACATAAGTCATACTCATATGATCTGTCACCACCGAACGTTACATACATAGCCATTACCTTAAGTCCTATTTTGGCTCTATTCAACATGACTTTTTTTTTTTTTTTCGAGACCACGCCGTTCTTTATTTCATTAAGACGAAGAAAGTTCAAACTTATTACGCTACTACCGATTTATAGAGTTGATTTATTTTAAGAGATAATCGTTGTTTTTTATAGCTAAAAAAAAGGGTTGATTCTAGTTGACAAGCTTCGCACGACTAGAGCCCTTATTGATATCACCACCAATAATGTCTCATCTTTTTCTTTTTTTATGAAAGACGATATAAGGTGAGTGTGTTTATGTATTGTGTTTCATGAAAAGAAAAGTAAAATTAATTGATTGTCTTGCACATAGGTCTGGCGATGTAACGGGGCAGCACAACCATGAAACTCTTTTTTGCTCAAAAAAAAAAAAAAGCATGAAACTCTTTGAAACCTCAGTTGTCATTCCCTCATTCTGTGGATTTTTGGATAATGAAGGTGCTGGATAACAAATTTCATAACTCAAGGGGAGTACGCGCAAAAGAGCCACCAAGAAGGTGACCGGTGGTGACACCCACTTGATAAGTCCGAGTGTCGTGGCTGTGCACATGCGGAAATGACTCACAGAAGATAAGATCGAGGGCAATATATATAGTTATATATAGTAAAGCACCACTTTCATGGGCCCACGCCGACCTGTCCATCCTCCATCCATGTTTGTACCGCCAATTCCAGCCCTCATCCTGATCTCATGCGCCGGGAGCCACACACAATTGTACCTTCCATCAAACATAATGCAGCTATTACATACACCATAACATGATATTTACAATATGTTTGTTTATTGTCATAAGTATTATTCATTTTTCTATAAATTTAATCAATATAAAAGATTTATCCTAAGATAATTATAAGAACTGATGTGTTCAAAAAGATGAACGGAGTAATAAATATTATTTATATTAGCTTGAATTTTGTTGCATGGGCTATAGAGTGCATCATGTAACTTTTTTTTTTGAGTAAAGTGCATCATGTAACTTTGGTTGCTCTTGCGTGCCACAACTCCTTCCCCATGCCCGCATCTCCCTCTTCCTCGCGCCCGCGGCTCCCACGCAACCTTCTTTCCTCGACACCAAATATTGGTCTAACATGTGCTCCTCTTCTTCCCCGCACTTGTTACGCATGTATGCAACATTTGTTCCGCTTAGGATGACTATGTCCGCAAGATTTTTAGGTGCAAGCAAAGCATATGCTTGGAGGGTATATTTCTTAATTAGTTGGATCAACTTATCTATAACTGACTCTGAAACAAACACAAAAGCAAAATGGGATATCCACCTATAAGAACACCCTATCCCTAGAATCAAGAACTACTTCTCTCTCATTCTCAAAATCTATGAGCTCAATTGTTCGGGTGTGAGTATGTAAGAATATAATGGTGTATGTGTGCATTCATAGGTGCGAAGAACTAAAGAGCCTGTTTGGCATAGCTGTAAGTCTGTAACTATGAGATCTATATTGAACCTATAATTTATTTACAGACTAATATAAGTGTTGTTGAAATATTTTTATGTAATTCAAAGCATCAATGAAACGAGTCATTTAAATGCACTCACATGTCTACCACTTTAGATTTGGAACTTTTTTGAGTGGTAAGCAGCTCTAAGAAATCTACAAGTTTTCTAGAGCCATAGCTGCGTCAAACAAGGTGGACTTGTGCGTGCACGCGTGAGAGCGCACGTCCATGCAATGCAATGCAACATCAACCTGAACAGGCTACTGAGCTGCGCGCGCAGAAGATCGAGGGACGGGACCGCGGCGACGAGGAAATGCTTGGAACCAAGAGCAAGAGGATTGGACGGCCACGTACTCCCGCATTCCAATTTCCTTTTCAGCGACTCGCCTCCTTCGTCCACTCGCGAGTCCGACGCGTAACCAATATCGCTTCGCTTTTACGGTACTCCCTCTGTCTCTAGTGTTTTCCTCACAAACACGCCTTCCTGACGACACATATAAAGGGACGGAGGGGTAGTGTTTTTTTTCCTCCCTTTTACTTTAACCGAAAATCAACACGCAGGACAGAACGAACGCATAAATATTTTACTTGACCTGAAGATCGAATGGAGCATCGTCTCGTCGGAGGGGATATTCCGTTGCCACCATGGCTTTAACCACCGCCCGTTTGGCATTAGTATATTGGCAGCCGTAATGCAAAGTTTACGAAACAAACACACACCCCGCTGCCATGAGCATGTGCACCACGTTTCAGCGTTAAATTTAAACCAGTCGTGGTTACATGGGAACGGACGATTGATGCGGCTGCGGCGGAGCTAAAAGTTTTACTGCTGGTATGGCCGTGTCGGCGTATCAGCATGCGCAAACGCACGCATGGGACTCCTGGCCTGGAGTGCACAAGGGAAAGAAAGGCCGGCCCATGGATTCGTAGTGTGGGCCGAAAACAGAATCGACTTTTTTCACGAAAGAAGTTTTGCCAAGGCCAACAAGCGAGGCTCACCAGATTCGTGCGCCGGTCCAAAAACTGGTTTCAGCCATGAATGGAGCAGCGTTCCAGTCCAACTGCGATCGTGCTGCACCTGCACGGGGTACAACACGAGTGCAGAGAATTCTTTTTTCGAATGAACACCGACCACCACTTCCGTGCTGCATGCCACCGTAGTAGCCTCCGGTGCCCCGTCGTTCCGCCGTCGCCGAAGTCGGAGACAGAGTGCCGACGTTCACGTTTGCCATATTCTTCTTTTGGGATTGATTACTTATAAGCTCATGCATGTCAGGAAGTGAAGTCGCTGCTGCAAGGAAACAAACAGCACATGTACACGTAAGTGTTTAGCTAGTTTTTGGTGTCGTGCTTATTTGTCCGGACCATGTTGGGGTTTTTATTCCCTTGGGCAGAGGCGGCGGCGGATCGAAAAAAAAATAGAGAGAGAGGGGCTTAAAGAGGAATGCAAGAAGAGACTAAAAGTCCATTTTGTCAAAAGATGTACTCCCTCCGTTTTAAATTATAGTTCGTTTAACTTTTTTATCTCAAGTTTGACAACTCGTCTTATTTAAAAAATTATATAAAAACCACGTTTTAAATAGCGGGCTGTGAAAAATAGCGTCAGACATTTCTGGACGCTATTTGGCGCTATTGCGCCGCTTATAGCCACGCTTATAGCGCAGGCCTTACGCCGTAGTAGCGCCCGGGTTGTTGCCGCAGCGGCTATAGCGTGAATAGCGGCGCGAATAGCGCCAATAGCGCGCAATAGCGGCACGAATAGCGCCAATAGCGGCGCAATAGCGCCAATAGCGCCAATAGCGGGAAAAAGTGCAATAGCGTCGTGGCAGTTGTTTCTAGCCGCTATAGCGGCTTATTTAAAACGTGGTATAAAAACAATTAAATTTAAGTTATTCTTAAAGACCATTTGTAAATAAAGCATGCCACAATAAAAGAAGTAATATTTTACACAAAATTTTGAATAAGACGAGTGGTTAAAGTCAGAGTTCAAAAAGTCAAACGACTTATATTTAGAAACAGATTTAGTACTAGATAGGGATTCCTTTGGCAGAGGGAGGAACATCCATATTATACATGGCCATCGAGCCGTGCCGCCCGGCCGAAAGGTCCTAAATGGCTAGAGGGGGGGAATAGCCTAATAAAATTTTCTACAAAGCACTAGACAAACTTGTTAGAATAACAAATGGCGATAAACGCGTTTGCTCTAGTTTCTACTTGTCGGCAAGCCTCCTATTGACAATTCTAGTTGCTATAGTCTCTAAATCACACACAAAGGCTAAGTCGCTATTTTACCAACTAGGTGAACAAGCTAGATTACTCTAAACAAGACTAAGCAACTAAGCAATTCTACTCAACTACACAAAGCACAATATATATATATATATCAAAGTAAATACAAGAGTGTAGAGGTGATATACCACAATGTCGAGGCTAGTCAATCCAATCACCAAGGATGAATCAATGTGATAACCAAATTGAAGCCAATCACCAAGAGACAAGTGGAGACACACGATTTAACCCGGTTCACTTGAGCACCCTCAAGCTAATCTCCCTTGTCCGACCTTCTCACGTGTGGGTCGAGTGGAGCTCACTCCAAGCCAAATGCCTTTAGGCTTCTCGCACCCAATGCAAATGAGAGGTACCCAAGACACGCAGCAATAGATTACTCACACTTTGTCTTCCGACGAGGAGTGTGTGACCCTCTCACAAATCACCCGGAGGTGGCCAAGAACAATCACCAACTCTTGCCAACGCCTCCACCAATCACCAAGCCGGTTAGGAGTGGTGCTCTCCAAGAGCAACAAGAAAATCACCGGCTCACAATGATCCACAAGTGCCACTAGATGCAATGATCAAAGCAAAGTGCACTTGAATCACCTCAACTCACTAGAATGGATGCTCTCAAGCAAAGGAGTGAGGAGGAGGATGAGTGCTCAGCTCTAGAGGTGTTAGGATTGATTCAAAATAACCAAGAGACCTCCTAGAGCCGGCCAAAGGGGTATAAATACCCCCACCACGAAATGTGGCCGTTGGGGTGCAATCTGCGCAAAAATCAGCCCGATCGACGACTTCGACCGGACTCACCCGGTGAGTCCGGTCGGTGGTCCGATCACAACCGACAACCCCTTTGCCTCCAACCGCCGACCGGACTGCCGAGCTGGTCCGGTCGCTGGTCCGATCGGTGCCCGTCAGCACCGGAAGCATCCGGCCGTTCGTCGCGTCGGCCCCCTCGGCCGAACCCCGAAAACATGCTCTCGCGGGACGCGCTGCCGGAGCCGTCCGGTCGAAAAACGTCGCGTCCGGTCGCGGGTCCGGCCACCGCGTCCGGCCGCCACGAATCGCGACCTTTCGCTCGTTCTTCGCGCTTTGCTCCAACATGCTACCCAACAAATATACCAATTTGTGCACGAGGGATAGCATGTCTTCATCACCACGATGCATCCTCGCAATAGAAAATAGACATTTCATTTTCTCAAAGCGGCGCCTCGCAAGCTCGGGCGGGAGGGTGAGCGGTACCCAAACCCATCTCAACCCCGCAACCATCATCACCCTTCGTAAATGTGCCAACACCACCATGTGTACATCACCATGTGCTCGTGTGTGTTAGCATTTTCATAATCAATTTCGAAGGTTAGGTTAGCTCTCTAGGTTAGAATGCATGCAAATGATTTTGAACCTAGAGGCACATGAGGATCGATATGTACGATAGTTTTCCCCTCTTTATAGTACGGCTTATCGATCCTATAATCACTCACACCCTCTATGGTGTCTTGAGTGTAAAATCAAAATGGCCCTATGGATATACCTTTGCCTTGAGCCCATTTTGATCCACCATCCACTCCAAGTCATGCACTTGATCATCATTTGAATCATCTCGATCCATCCACCATGACCATCATGCACCAACCTTGGCTTGACCAATCTCCAACTAAAACAAACACTTAGCATAGAGAGATTAGTCCTAAGGATGTCACTAATTAGCCAAAACCAATCTAGAGATCTTCACGCCCAAATGCCCGACACGCCGTGGTCGCGTCGCGTCGCGGTCTTGCGTCGCCTGCGAGTTCGTCGTCGTCGTGCCCGGCGCCACCCGTCGTCGGCCGTCGCGATCTTTGGCGGCGATGCTTGTGCGCCGTCGGCCAAAACCGCGACGATGTGCCCGTCGGGCGTCTGCCCGTAGCACTTGCTGGCGGCGTGTCGCCGTGCTGAGCCGGGCGGGGAGTGCCGGCGTGGCGGCGCGCCGGGAGGCAAGGAGGCGGTTGCCGGCGGCGAGCGGAGGTGGTTCTTGGTGCCCTTTGTCGATGTGGAGCATGGAAGTGGTTGTCGGCGCATGGAGGAGCGATTCTGCGGTGCCCTTCTTCGATGTTGCGGAGGCCGGGGAGGCGCCGCCGCCCTTTGTCGATGTGGAGGCGGGGAGCGTGAGGGAGACAACAATGGAGGAGGTGCCATGCCCCACGCGCTCAGCGCGGCGGCCGTGCTCCCGAGTTTGGGCGCGGTGGTGGCCGGCGACGGGGGGGGCGCGGGGAGCGCGTGGCGCGGAGACGGCCGGGGGGCCGGGGCGGGGAGCGGACTTGGGGGAGCGAGTGGCCGGGGACCGGAAGGGATAGGGTTAGGTGGTTAGCAGGCTAGAATATTGGGGTGTTGCCTGTGGGGTAGCACTTAGCAGGCCAAATTAACGGGCCACCACCGTGTCGCCCTTTCCACCGGGTCGTGGCACGAGCCAGGGTTAGCGGGCCATGCCGTGCCTCGGGTCGGGCCAAATTCCTATGCCACGGGCCGTGCCGACGGGCCACGGGCTGCATGGCCATCTATAATCCATATGGAGAGCCAAGGCCCCAGAGTGCTTCTATTGTCAAATTTGCAATTCCTACGGTGAATGGGGGCAACCTGATACAGTTTGGGTTGGTGTTGGCTATCACACGTCTTCATACACTTACCTCACGTCGGGGGCAAGAACGTCCCCACCTACAAATATATTCCACGTGATGCCGGTCGAGGTCGGAGGTGGAAGGCAAGGCCTTGTGTTCAAGAGTTACATCAGCGGGGTGCGTTTAGATTACATATGCAACAAATTGCTCCATTTTCTAGCTAAGGATCCTCTTCCGGGGATGAGGTAGCTCCAGTTTTATGGTGCAGTGACATAATTATGGGCTTGACACGTAGGAGCATCGGTAGCATGATGTGGTCGTGAGGCCCATGCTAGTTGAGCTGAGAAGATAAATTACTAGCTTGATTTGTGTTTGGTTTGCAACGTGCGTACATGGTTCGAACACCACGAGTATACTCAAGATAGTGTGTCTGCAAATGTGTCTTCTTGCTATTCTATTGACATTTGCTAAACTAGTGCGTACTCGTCTTGAAAGCTTAGCAAAGACATGGACATTTAAAAGTTTGCTGCAAGCAAGTGGTGAGCCCAACTTGGTCTCCACTGGGCTCTTCCCCTGCTTGGATAGTTGGATCCCTGCAGAGACGCGGTGGTAGTGAGCTTGAGTCCCTTAGATCTTGTGCAAATTGTTTGGGAAATTAAAATTATATCTTTTTCTTTCAAGGAAGAATCGAGCTCGCCTGATCGGACTATGCAACTACATCTTGATGGTTGCACTGCTAGAGCTGTCAGCTTAGTGCGGCTTAGCCCGGCTTAACGTGTTGTGAAATCAATAAGGACGTGGATCAAATGCGGAAGAGTACATGACACAATAAAGGCGGTGCAAAGCGCTCAACAAGTACATAACACGAGGACGAGCGCTAGCTCGGTTGGTTGCCTCGCCAGGTGCGCCAGCGGCCGTGCGCTGGTTCGATTCCCAGGAATCACAACCTGTGTACCTCACCTGGGAACAGTTTTTGCCGTATAATTTCCTGATGGCCACATCCGACCGTGCTGCAACACATGCGCTGGCAAAAATCTAGAATACGATGGTTTAGATCTTAGCTTAGTCGTAGGAGGTGTTGTGTGTGGTGTGTGAGTGGGTGTGTGTTTGGAGCTGAGTCCACATACTATAACCTTGTATTCTAGACTAGGGCTTCTCAAAAAAAAAACAAGTACATAACACAATAAAGCAACTCTAAGATACAATAAAGGCGGTAAAAAGATGGAGATTTGGGTTAGAGGAGCTACGGTGTCCCAAACACACCTATGCAAAAGTTTGGGAAAAGAAAAGTGCATCTTGAGCTGGTTGTTAGCTATGTCTAGCATGTTGATCTTTTTTTCTGAAAAGTTTTACTCAATGGAGTGATTTTTTTTTTTTTGAAAAGTTTTACTCAATGGAGTGTTTCAGCCTGAAAGGCAAATGTGCATACATGGTATCATAGTCTTGGCCCGTTTGCCTTTCTTGAAGAAAGTGCTCTGCCTACTACAGTTCATCTATGAATTTCTCAAGAGCATTTGGTTTTACTGATATTTTACTGTACAACTATTTTACTAGACCGATCTTACCTGCCTTCCCTACCACACTATTTGTTTATAGGCTTTCAGTGTACACATGAATGGAGTGTTTTAGCCTAACAACTCGGGCGGTGTCTTTCCTCAAGTTTCATCTCTTCTAAGCCCATTGCCGCTTTTTCATCAAACCACGACCCAATGGCCTGCCATGGCGTGGTGGCGGCGCTACCCGCGGCAGATTTTTCCTAGTGCCGGTGCCATAGGGAATGGAACGCCGTGATAGCCTATGGCCACCGTCGCCCGAGTATTGTAGCCGAAGCGCACATATTGCCATGCTTCTTTACGCAGGAGTGATTACTTAAGCTAATGCATGTGATAAGTCGCTGAGAAAATCGATCCCAAGAACTATGTATTGCAACACATATATCTCCTTACTCTCTATGGCAACAAGGTCTCACTCAACTTTTAGGGTAAATGGTTTATAGTGTTTAGGGTTTATGATTTAAGGTTTAATATTTAGAGTTTAGTGTTCTAGTGTTTAGGTTTAGTGTTTAACATTTAGTGTTTACAATTTAGTACAGTATTATGGTTTAGGGTTTATTGTTTAGGATATATGTATTGCTACACATAATTGGGAGATAACTGTTGTAAATCGTTGCTACAACGAACCAGACAGCACTGACACCATGACGCGTCTGCCAGTCGTACACCTGACCTGAGTTGTGTGACACGAACACGACACGCTCTAGAGCAACAACACGATCGACGCGACTACTGCAAGCTAGATAGTCATATTGTCGTACACTTCTTATGTAATTATTACTAGCCGCTAATAATAATTAACACGATGACCATCCTGCTATAGCTGCTAATGACATGCACGACCACACCGTACTTACGCGGCGACGAAGCCGGCGGCGCGCTCGACGTCGTCGCCAGCGGCGGCGGACTTGTCGTCCCCTACCCTGCCGGCCCTGACGGTCTGCTTGTACGAGCACTTGGTGGCGACGAGCGTGTAGAATGCCAGGTTGACGGCGCCGATGCACACCAGCAGCCAGTAGAAGAGGTCCAGCCTGCTGTGGTTGAGGTCCTTGGCGAACCAGCTTGCGCGGCCCCCGCGGAGCTGGCGCGGTCCGCCGCCGTGATCGCCAGGCTGCTCAGGAAGCTCCCAGCGCCGATGACGCTGAGGTAGAGGCCGATGCCCAGGCTGCGCATGCCGTCGGGGACCTGCTCGTAGAAGTACTCCTGCAGGCCCACCAGCGCGAACCCGTCCGCCACGCCCATCAGCGTGAACTGCGGCACCAGCCACAGCACCGACGGCGGCCGCGCGGACGAGGCCGACGATAGCTGGCGCCGCCGCTCCACCGCCGCCGCCACGCCCATCCCCGTGATGGCGAACGCCATGCCGATGCCGACGCGCCGGAGGATGCTGATCCCACGCTCCCCTCCCGTGGCGCGCCGCAGGTACGGCACCAGCACCTTGTCGTAGACCGCCACCGTGGCGATCATGGCGACCGCGGACAGCGCGAAGATGGACGCCGGCGGGAGCTCGAAGTGCGGGCCCAGGTGGCGGTCCATCACGCTGCCCTGCTTGATGAAGAAGGTGGACACCTGCGCCACCGCCATGCCGAACGGCAGCGTGCACACCCAGATGGGCACCATCGCAAGCACCAGCTTCGTCTCCTCCACCTGCGTCACCGTCGCCAGCCGCCACGGTCCGAAAGCTTCCTCGCCGGCGCCGGGCTCCACTATGGCCGCCCTGTCGAGGAACCTGCAGCACGTACCATACATACGTCATGCTCAACAATGCACCTTTAATTTATTTGCTTTTCGTCCGGAGATCTCTTCCAGATTTGCATTGTTTGCCCAGGAGCAGCAAAATGGAAGAACTCGGATCGCAATCACGAGGCACTAGCCATTGTTGCGTCAATTCTAGTTCTAGCCGAGCCATTGCCTGCATTTCGCGATCGCTTTTTCTTCCGATATGATCGATCGTGATAGGTAAAAGAAAGGCCGTTCGATCGGGGAAAGCAACGTGAGTTTCTTTCTTACCTCAGTTGGTAGGTGTGGCAAAGCAGCCTCTTCTTGCCACTCTGCGGCGGCCTGACCTCGTACAGCTCAGCGGCGTCGTCCGGCAGCGGGAGCCGCCTCTTCCTGAAGGCGGCAACAAGGACCTGGAGCAGCGGCGTGAGCGGGCTGCCCTCGGGCACTCTGTACCGGTACGACCGGCGGCCGACGAGGAAGACGGCGAGCGAGGCGGCCATGACGGCGGCGAGCACGACGGTGGCGGCGCCCCATCCGACGCGCTCCTGCGCGTAGACGATGGCGGTGACGCCGAGCAGGACGCCCGAGCAGAGCGCGCAGTTCCACCAGTTGAAGAAGGACATCTTCTGCACCCGCTCCGCGGCGTGGGACTCGTCGAACTGGTCCGCGCCGAAGCTCTCCAGCGCCGGCTTGTGTCCGCCCGTGCCGACGGACACCAGGTAGATGCCCACGAAGAAGAGCGCCTCGTGCAGGCGCGGCGAGTGGTCAGGCCTCAGCCCCGGCGACAGCTGCGCCGTCGCCAGCACCGTCAGACCCAGCAGGTAGACGGCGGTGGAGAAGACGACGGTGGAGAACCTGCCGAGGTAGCCGTCGGCGAGGAAGCCGCCGAGTAAGGGCATGAGTGTGGTGACGCTCATCCAGTAGTTGGCATTCTTGGCCGCCACCTTCATCTCCTCTTGCAGCACCTTGGTGAGGTATATCATCAGGCTCGTGGCTATGCCGAAGTAGCTCAGCCTCTCGCTGAACTCAATCACTGCAAATAAGGAAAAACCCATGTTATCTAGAAGAAATTCCCACGATAACTGATCGATGCATACAGCTCAATCTACTCACGGATGATGAACATTGCGGCCTTCCAGGACCCGGTGGTGGCGCGGGAGGGAGACCTCCCGCGGTGATCCACGGAGGAGTCGTGCACCCAAACCTCGTGGTCATCGTCCAAGACCCCAACCTCCAAGCTGCTCTTCTCCATCCCAACAACCAAATGTTCCTTTAATAATTTGCTAGTGAAGAGGAGGGTTTTTGTTTGATCGATCGATCTAGTAGCTGACCAAAGACGGCATTGTTGATGCTGGTCTTGGACTGAGGCTGAGAACAACCGGTGGAGTCGTCAGGTCTTTATATAAGAAGAGGCGAGGGGAAATGGGAAAAGAGGGGAAAAGGCAGGCGCCGCTAGCGCTCAGAGTGGTCTCTCGCTGTTGAGGACACGAATCGAATCGAGCAAAAGAGAGGAGAGGTGCCTGAGCCCGACGGTATGCAATTTTTCCCCTTCTTTTTTTTGGGGAAAAAGGCGAATCCATGGAGCGAATTTGTTAATGTGGCAATTGTTGAGTAAAGGGGCAGCACTAATAACGGAGATCGCAGGCTGGCTGAGAGCCAAAAGCTCAACAAGAATGTGTGGTCTGGTACCACGTCGAATCAACAAGAACAAGAAGAGGTAGAAGCCAGTGCAAAAGCTAAAAGGAGTGCTGCGTTTTGTATCTGCTACTGAATTATCTGCCGAAGATTGATTGATTTCAGGAAATCTATCCATACAAAATCTGTACTAGTATATCTGCAAATCTATCCATACTATACTGGTCTACTATACTACGGAGTATATACTAGCAATATATCTCCTGCTTTCCTGGGCGAGTTCTTCTCTTAATTCATCACGAAGCACACCAGACGTGCTGTCATCATGTACTGAACTGAAGAAGATATTTCTGACTCTGCATCTCGGCGCATGCAACACATGGTGGTGCTCTGTTGTTCGACGTTTTTGCTGATGACAGCGCTACGCACGTCTCGCAGATCGACGGTGCGGTGCAATGTGTAACGTACTCAATCCGTCTTATAGAGATTGTCGTTTTTAATTTTGACTTTGTTTTACCATTTGTTTTATTTAAAAATTTTATGTAAATTATAAAATAAATAATAAAATAAATTATTATTATTATTATATTTTAATGATAAAAAAAAATCAAAACAAGATAAAAAAGTCAAAAAAACGACAATCTTTAGTGGACGAAAAGGAGTAACACGTATCCATTTAAGTTCCTCCTCTCAGATGGATGGTCAAACAAAATGTAAAGTTAAAAATGACAATCTTTGTTGGAGGGAATAACAAGTATGCATTTAAGGACCTCCTTTCGAGGCAGATGGCAGATGGCCAAACAAGATATAAAGTCAAAAATGACAATTCATCATACTCCCTATGGTCCCATGGAGTTCGTAAAAAATTGACTTTTGAACTTCATGTTTGACCATGCATTTAGAGTCCTCCTTCAAAATATTTATGCAAATTATAAAATAAATTAATCAATATTCAAATATCTTCATTGATAAAATAAGTCGTTTACAAAAATAAATTATATTTGTGCAAAAAATTTGAATAAGAGGAAGCATCGAATAAGATGGCACGGTTGGAATCCGGGGTGACAAAAAATGTCATATGGGACAAAGGGAGTATGCTTTTAAGGTCCTCGGATGGTCAAACAAGATATAAAATAAAAAAATGAGAATCTTTATGGAATAGAGGCGGTAACAAGTATGCATTTAGAGTCCTCCTTCTAATAGCAACTCCAATAGTTTGGCTAAACATAATAGCCAAATATCATCAAACAGAGCCATTTTGTAAATATAAAAACTTTCCAAAAAGAAGAGATCTACAATAGACTTGCTATTTTACAAAACATATAGCAAATGGTTATGGTTGGCTATATATGACCATCGAGATTTTAGAAATAACATGTTTGCTATTTACAAAACCATATACTTCCTCAGTTTAAACTGTAGTTCACTTTGGCTTTTCTAGATTCATTTATTTTACTATGTATCTAGACATAGTGTTGACTAGGTGCATAACAAAATCAATGTATCTAGAAAAGTTCCGAAAGCGGAACTAAATTTGGAACGCCAGCCATAACATTTTTGTTGGAGTTTAGTTTTTTCCTCTAAAAATGTCATATGCTAACAAGGATAACACATCTCTTGGAATTGCTCTAAGGCGGATGATCAAACAAGATGTAAAGTAAAAAATGACAATTTTTATGGGACGGAAGGAGTAAAACGTATGTATTTAAACTCTTACATCTAAGAAGGGTGGTCAAACAAGATGTAATATACAAAAAGATAATTTTTATGGGACGGAGAGAGTAACAAATGTGTATTTAAGATCCTTCTTCCAGCCAGAAACTGTATGGATATGTATAGCTGCCACTCCCCGATCTCGGTTGTTTGTTAGCTACAACTACTACAAGCCTACAAACGCGTACATATATACGTCGCCAATTCAGTTCCTCCTGGCCGGTACCCGGCCGAACCGGATGAAGTCAGATCAGAGCTGCAGACGCCAGCCATAGCAATAGCATCCCATCGGCGGCAGCAGGCACCAGGCAGGCAGGCACCCGGTTCACAAGGAACGCACGCGCTCATAAGCGGCCTCCGATGTCCGATCCATGGGCAGCAGCCGAGACAGCAGGTCACAGCGTGACGCGGTGCAACCCGCTGGATTCCGGATGGCCGCGAGCCGGTGACGCGGGCGCCGAGCGGATGCGTTTGGATCTTTCTCCAGTTGCTAACGTTGTCATTGCGCAGATATGCATCCATCCAGCTGTTTATTTCCCACGCCTGGGACGTTTCAATCAGATTGCAATCGAGGGACAAAGCTTTTCTTGGTTGAGATGAGAGCTTTCAAGGCTGATGATTTCACTTCCTGATCTAGGCACCTGAAATGAGTGCATGTGCCAGTTTTGGTGGTGAGGACATGTACTCATTACTATGCTCGATATACACGTCATCATTTCAACAACTTCGATGCAATTTTTAGGACAAACGGAATGGACGAAGAATAAGCCATTTTTTTTTTTCAAGATTCTGGTTCTAGAGAGAGAAAAAAAAAAAAAAAGAAAGTCTCCTAAAAATCTATATAGGATAGTTTTATTCTCCTCTTCATGCTTTTGTTGGGGTAAAACAGTAAAAGAGGTCTTTTAAGCCCATAGTTTGGTCAATTTTCACAGCTTTAGTAGAGAAAGCCTGGTTTCCCAGCTCATTATCATTCTGTGTTAGTGGGTAATAAAGCTACCTACAACACTAGTTTAACATGAAGGTTCAATCAGAAGTGACCATCGTGTATTCTAACCAGCACATTCTTATTCCTGAATATTATCTCCTAGGTAGCCCATATCTGGGGAGTGGGGAAAACACTGTTGGTTTTACTGCTTAGTGACAACTGACAAGTAGTACTACCACCACCAGAATATTATTTGTGGATGGCATTGCAATAGCTGTAATCATTAGAATAAACTAGTCTTTCAAACTTTGAATTTTCTTTTAACGGCTGCAATTAAAGCTGGATACGAGCCAGCTCGGCTCGTTATCCTAACGAGCCAAAAGTCCAGCTCGGTTCGGCTCGTTAAAAGTTCGAAGCTAGCTCGTTAAGCTCGAGTCTAATAAAATATAAAAAAATAATATTTATATTTATCTAGAGTTTAAAAATAGTAATAATACAAAAAAGTAATAAGCGTCTTAATTGAAATAAACTTATTATGTGCTAACATATATATATAATGACGACAAAGTAATACAAAACTAATATATATTTTATTGTTTTTCCTAAATGTGTAGATTGTTTGGCTCATGAGCCACTCTCGAAATTTGGCTCGAGTTGGCTTGTTATAGCTAACGAGCTAAAATCCTGGCTCGGCCGAGGGCCGAGGTAGCCACGAGCCAAGCGAGCTCACGGGCTTCGAGTTTTCCGTCCAGCTTTAGCTGCAGTCATTAGATATTGCCAAATAGATCCATAATATTTTTTTTCATATAGAAATAGATCCATTGGTTATTATTGTCAATTGTGATTAAAATCTACCTATTCGATGACAACATGTTTTTGTTTTGTTTTGTAAGAATTTCTGTGATATACCTTTTAACTCATATCGTAACAACAATTTGGATGATTTAGTGTATCTCGTGAGTTTAATTTTTGGATGAGGGTATAAGGCAATATACCTTATAACCCCTCGGTCCACAAATATAATGACATCTAGGATTTAAAAATATGTCCATAGATGTAAGGACAATAAATGATTGCTAGAGGTCTGTCCGTTTTGACAACCTTTTAACAGAATTCTCATACCACTGTGATTTTACTAAGTGCACGTGTGTTTTCCTATCCAGCTTAAATTCCGTAAAAAAATTCTAGATGTCCGTCCTTACATCTGCGGACAGAGAGAGCATTCATCGTTCATATCTGACATTATTATTCATTTCACGGTTAATTAGCCTATTTTGCCCAGAACAATACACATATTAACTGTCTAGCGTGTCATATTGTCGCACTCCACTATGACTTTTGTCTTGTTTTATTTTTTTTTTCTCTATATGACATATATCATATACCACTTCCACTTGAACCTCTGTAATCATGAAGCCTATGTGGCTAGCTAGAAGCCCTATAATATATTTTTTGTTTCTAAAAAAAAATCTTATTCTGCTACAACCAATATCTAACTTTGTAAACAAAACATACCTTTGAGCTAGTACTTTGGGTGAAAAATGGGTGAACAGCCCGATGTCGAAAAAAAGCTAGTACTTTGGGTAGTGTCTGTGCTGATTGTTTATATTTGACAGAAATTTCGACAGAAATCGAGTGCCTGCAACACAGAAAAATTGCTAGCAGTTTGTAAAAATAAACGAAGAATTCACTACGTTTAAGCCTACATCAAAGGTAGCATATAGTGGTCAGATTTCGAAATGTCGATTCCAGTCAAAGTTGGATGATGGATGGGATTTGCTCCAGTAAACTTTGTCGACCGGAAGGAAAGTTGGCTACAAGACAGCGCGGAGGAACTAAGATTGTGCGAAAAGAAGATTAGCACTGGTCTTCATTACTACTAGTGCACAATCATTTTCAAGATCAGATGATAACTATTTTGATGTGCCATCCGACCGTCACTCGTGGTTAATAATTAGAGCCCCTCCTAAAATATAAGTGCACCTCTTGGAACCGAAATTGTTTCATCCACACAATTCACACTGCAAATTTGGCATGTGCCTCGTATATATATTATCTTCTACTCCCAGCCCCAGGATAAGCTTGCTAAACATGATCTTGTCACGTATATATGAACCTCATCGATCAGTACATCACATCAGTTTTATACTCTTACTTTTTAATTGTCTCAGGTTAGCAGCAGCGATTATGCAGTTTCATTGCATCAAACTTGCTGAAAATTAGTGCTGGTGGATGCATGCACTTGCATTGCCGAGTGCCGACAACGTGGAGTTGGATTGGATGCAATCGGTGATGGGTCGATGGATGGATTCACTCCTCACCTTTGCAGCTCCACTTTGCCTGCCTGGGGCTCCAACTAACTTATTCCAGCACATGAAACAAATGCTGCAGAAATTTGCACAGCACGCTCTCTAGTGAGCTGATTATTAGTGGGTGATGCTTATAACACACATCTCCAGCCGCCGGCAAGTGCTCCGGGTACACACCATTTTCCGCGTCGCCAGACACTACCATGTGGGCCCAGCTGAAATTGGCCTGTCGCTAGGGTCCACCCATCAGTGACTATTAGAAAACCGGTCGGATAACTATGAACACCTCCCTTATTGGGCAAAGTATCATGGAGAGCTTTAGAGTGACTGATCTTGATCGGTCCTGGCTTTGTGGGAGCAGGATAATCTGTTGTAGCTATCCGATCACAGTGCACGTTCTTGGTCGATCTCCCCCCATTATGAGCATCACCACAGTCCAAACTAGTGTCAATTCATCATGCTCAAAGGGTCCTAGCTATATTATTGGCATTGTGCTTTCAGTAGATCTTGTGAAGCTATCAGGCTTTGACCAATCCTACAAAGCCAGAGGTTAGTGAGGGGTGGCATCACTGGCCTGTGGGTAGTGGTGCCAGTCCACGTGTCGACCATTACTGTCAATTAACATGCTTGGCGCCTTCTGATTACTGTCAATTAACATGCTTGTGGCTTTTTATTTGAAAAAGGATTATGTAGCAATGTAACCACTGGTGCCTTTATAGAGCTGTTAGCGGTCATTCCGAGCCTGATGGATTGATTGGAAATCAGGACATGTGCAATGTGCTGGAAATAATACATGGTTGCTTACTTTCTTCTGAAGATGCCAATCCGATAAGATTCAGATGTGCTGTAGCCTGTAGACAAGGTTATATTGGTAGTCTTGTTGAGGTTGTCTGATGGAAGAGTGGAAAGACAGGTATTTTAGTTGTATATGTATACGTTTGATTTTTTCAGTAACATGCATGAACATTTGGTTCACCAAGATACAACAATTCAATTTTTTTTTACCTGAGATGTGGAGCATGGAATCCCCCAAACCAAAATCTCATGATGGGAGCAACATGATTAGCTCCAAGTTTAGTGGGCAATCTCCCGGTCAACGCCTGGCCTACACTAATAAAACTGCATCTAGAGAGGAATTGGAATAAAAATTCAGTGGCAGATTGCATTCCAACCACACGTGAGTATTTTTTTATTACCCCAGTCATATATATTGATTTTCTAGAATGGTCTAGTCTAACCTCTGATAAGGACAAGCATATGGATTATATTGTGGGATGAAAACCTTCTTTTCCATGACAGGCAAGGTGGCCTACACAAACCCTACTTAATAGGATAAATCCAGAGAATAGAACGTAACCATTTTTAAATGGGAGAATATAACCACCGGAGTTCCAATTTGGTAACAAATGATCCACGATAGGAGCATTAGCACAGTTGGGGATCAGGAATTGTGTCAGCCAGTAACGAGCTACCTTGTTGCTCTTGCATCAAACACGCACTTCCTACTCAGTAGTGCCTTTCACATCAATCCATATCATGAAGGGTAATTTTCTACTCTATCTGGGTTCAGTTAACCAGCAGCATAATTGTATTTCTATGCTAGTTCGTTTCTCAATGTTTTCTAGCCACGAATAATGTAATCTGCTGGAGCACACAGAAAAAAATGTGGAATCCTACGAAGTATCAGAATTTTCTGCAACCTATTGGCACCACCACACCACACCATGGCTAACACCAACAAGAAGACTAGAAATTAGTTAGGATGTGTTTTGAATATGCGTCGGTTTTGATCTTTCCAAATGTTCAACATATATAATATAGATGGCCTCTCACCTGAATTTCAGTATATACTCGTTATGAGTTTTGAGTCCACCACACGTTATAGGTGCTCACATTTTCAGTCAATCTTAGAATCTATCGTAGATGCTCATGTCCATGAGCATTAGCGTCTGCACCGTGTTTCAAGAAAACCAAATGACCCCTCCATGACTAATAGCCACTCCCACCTGGCCACCTGCACGAGAGATCACGATCAGGGCCAAAGCTGCCTGCCACTGTAACCAGTGAGATAGACCAGAGATGCATTGGATTTGATCCTACTTCTTACGAACCAAAGCCAGGCCGACCGAGGTTTCTAGAACGGGCGAACGGCCTGCAACGCATGCTTTGGCCTGCAAAAAAGCCGGTCAATGACTGTGCACGTTCTCGGCGAGGGGACAGAACACGATTCCGCAACCCAAAACGTTTTGCGTCGCTGGGAATCCCATCGGAGGAGGAGACTCTGGAGTTGACACGATCGCATCCTTCGGCGAGCGAGCATCTTCGCAAGTGTGCTTGCTGTGCCTGAAATCAATCTGCTTCAGGCTGAAAAGATTGATTGGTTTCTTTGTGTGTGTGGACAGAACAGGTTCTACGTCTTCCTGGGAGCAGCAGCAGCTGCTGCTGCTGCAAATGGAGATGCCTTATCTGCTGCTATCTCTGATGGCTCGTTTCATTTCACAGGATTCATTCATTCAGATGATGCTTGGCAACACTGTCAGTCTCATCTCAGTCTCATCTCTGAAAGACTGGGCATCTGAACAATTTGAACCACCAGTGCGTGGTGTGGTTGCAGAAAGGGATGCGTTGTCGCGAAATGAATCGGCTGAGAGTGATATATCGGCCGAAACCAACGCAACAATTAGCAACGAATTTTGCACTCCCAGCCTTTTTTTTTTCAGACGGTTCAAACTTTTTCAAGTTGATCTCTGCAGGCAGGAAGGACTGGGCATCTGCACAATCTGAGAAGATGTCGACTCGGCAGAGAGCAAACCTTAGGCTCAAGAGGCCGAGTGTCGTCGTAGTAGCCAGCACGAGTAATCCATGGTTGTAACACTGACAGAGAAGATGCAGTTCCAAAGTGCAAGCTGGAAAGAGATTTATGCTCAAGCAGAGAGATCAATTCTGTCAGAATGAGAATGATACGAGGGCAAAAGATATAGAGAACAGACGAGTCGTTCGGACTGGAAGAACAGAAATGTGGACACACGGATGGATAATCTTTGAAAGTTTTTCTGAGAATGCTAGTAAGATCTGTCTTTTCAAAACTGCTCATCTGAATTATCTCTCCCAAACTTTTTTTTTTTTTTAATAAGGATCTTACCAATTTTCGGAGAAACTCTGACAGTGATAAGGATGCAACATAGGGAACTGATGACTTTGCTAGCCTTATCTTTATTAAGGTTCTTATGAAAAATACGTATCCCCTTGCCAAGCATAAATTGTCACGAAATGGATCAGATTAGATCAGGAGAGTGGTACATATGGATATATAAAGCTAGAGACGAACACACATCAACAGTTTGAAATGAGGTTGATGTAATTAGCACATTTTATGCATGGTCACTCATTACTGACAGCGCAGCTTTGCAGTGCCACTGGAAAGATGATTTATGCTAAAGCTGATAGAGAAGAACTGATTCTGTCAGATTGGAGCAACAAGGAACCGCATACTCAAATCATTCAATCATGACGCGTTATGTGAAAAAACTTGAGTATGGTTCACGTGAGAAGGGAGGAGATCAAACGTTGCAATCAGGATGAACCATCACAAGGGACAAAACCATGAAGGACAGCATATCAGTTCGTAAGAACTGAACGGCAAACACGAATTGATGTTCTAGCACAGAAATCAAAGTATATCTGATAATACAACGAACTCAAGTAGAATTACAAGAAATATATGATTTTGTTTTTTCGGCAGAAGACTTAAGATAGAACATTGAAAGAAAACACGAAGCTGGACTCCACGCAAGTCTGCCAAACATTGGTCTCTACCAAAATTTCGAAACTACACATCATATCTACCTGAGAGGAGAATTTCTTTGCAGAAGTATGAATTGTGATTACAACCCACCAGAGTTACAGGCCAAAAGGAGTCACCTACATAACATCTAAAGTGTTGTCCGATCCATGAGATTTTTCTTTTTGCAGCGGCAGCAGCATGTCTTAGTTTGCACCTAGGAAGAGCAGCACCCTCTCTTCGTGTTGGCAGATGAATCTGCAATGTTAATGGTGGTTCCTTGACTTGGAGGTCCACTGCCTGCTGCCTCTTGGGCTGCAAGTGCCTTCTTGCTTATGATTTGATGAATATCAGAGAGTACGGTCTGAAACGCCTTCTCAACATTAAGAGCTTCAAGCGCGGATGTCTCGAGGAAAGATAGGCCTTCCTTCTCTGCTAACGCCTGGCCATCCTCCTCTGCAACCGACCTCAGGTGGGCAAGGTCAGACTTGTTACCAACCATCATAATCACAATGTTGGAGTCTGCATGGTCACGGAGTTCACGAAGCCACCTCTGTATGTTTTCAAATGTCGGCTTCTTTGTGATGTCATAGACTAAAAGTGCACCCACAGCTCCTCTGTAGTAAGCACTTGTGATGGCACGGTACCTCTCTTGCCCAGCAGTATCCCATATTTGAGCTTTGATGGTTTTCCCTTCAATCTGTAACACAGTCCCAAACTTGATCAGAAAACATAACAGAACAATAGTGCTATCCCAGAAACAACTTAATTTTAAATCACTTGCCAAAATGAAATACCTCATAAGTTGCAATATAAAACAATATATCAAATAACAATAAATCAGTACAAAAGGGAAAAAAAAAAAGAACAATATAATAATACACCCAAACAACTCGCGATTTTTCTTATATATGCATTTAATTAATCAAAGGGCATGTCTTCAGAAAACAGGCCAGGTTATACATGGATATGGCCTGTTTACAAAGCCACTAAATGGTAACAGCACAATTATGAACTCAGGATATCCATTATGACACACAATTCCTTGTTCAGAAAATTGAAATATTCCCAACCTAGATCCATACACTTACATGCTCTCAGCAAGTTACTCATTTTCATACCAGGTTGAACAAACCATTTGTAACCCATGGACCATGGTAAAGGCGATAGTTTCATCTTTCATGTTTGATTTGCAATCACAGATGATATGCTTTGTAAATACACCAGACAATGTATCAGTGAACTCAAAAACAATATATGGCAGAACTACACCTAAAACAGCAGTATACAAACATCTTTTCCCAATTAATAGGATTCTTAAAACCATGTTGGCAAAGTTGAATGCAGGAATTTAAACCGATTTTGTAGCATCAGTGTAGCTTAAAACATTAGAATACAATCAGCAAACAAGTGCATGCTTGAGCTTGTTTTATTGGACAATGAGACAAAACAATCAATTAAAGAGTTATGACGAGTACAGATATTTAACTGACAGATGAAACAGACATGGCCGGCAGCAAATTATGCGCCAATGGATGGAGTTTAAACTGACAAACTAGAGAAACCTCCAAACTGAAGGATACATATGAGCAACATGCATGCAACTCAATATAAGCATCTGCCTGTTTTCTTCTGGGTGTTTGTTAGTGGTACTGTTGTACTTTTTAACTCACAATCAACACTGTATTGACTGAAGTGTTGTGGTACTAGTTTACTAGCAGAGGGACGAAACATCTATACCTCCATCGATAATTCGTTGTCCACGTGTATAAATATGATCCGTACCAATTTCACTTTACACCTATCAACAAAAATCACTCACAGCAACAC
The DNA here is from genome assembly GCA_015847255.1 of Hyparrhenia diplandra. Lineage (NCBI taxonomy): Eukaryota > Viridiplantae > Streptophyta > Magnoliopsida > Poales > Poaceae > Hyparrhenia > Hyparrhenia diplandra. The sequence goes on along the minus strand of JADLZK010013280.1, from coordinate 4,726 downwards.
AAGATCTTTCACAGATCTATCTATATATGCTGATGCTATGCAGAGCACTCAACGTCCTTCAAATCATTCCAGCAGACCCACCAAAGCAAAATGATTTAGCTGTCCCGAATTTCTGCCCATGGGTCCAAGCGGAAGCAAGCAATCGCGGAATCGCCTCTGATCAAACCGCCTCCAGGAGAAGGCACCAAATGCAATAAATCTCTCGACTCCCGCATCTAGAGAGAAGGATTCGAGGGCAGAGGGAGGGAGCGGGTTTACCTGGAGGGTGCGGGTGGCGAACTCGACGCCGATGGTGGACTTGGACTCGAGGCAGAACTCGTTGCGGGTGAATCGGGAGAGGATGTTGGACTTGCCGACGCCGGAGTCGCCGATGAGCACGATCTTGAAGAGGTAGTCGTACTCGTTGTCCACCCGGTGCGCCATCGCCGGCCCGACCACTGCCCGCCGCCGCGGATCCTGCAGCACGCTCGCACGCACGCCACCGAGATCCACACAATAAGAATCCGTCAAGACGACGCGCCGCCGCGCGGATCGATCGGGTCGCGGAATGGGGAGGTGAACCGCGGCGAATCGCGCGTTGCGTACCTCGGATTCGACCGGAGGCTCGTGGCGGGATCGGAGGCCGATAGTGGTGGAGGTCAGGAGGTGGAGGTGGCGACGATGATGAGACAGGGGGTTGCGATGGGAGAATGGAATGGGAACGGGCGGAGGCGTCAGACGTGGGCGTAAACAGCGCGGCAGGGGTTGGGTTGGATGGGCAAGTGGAAGTGAATAGTTAATTCATAATTTCTCGATCATTGGGGGCTAAAAGTAAAAATAATCAAGGGCAGTTGCAAAAAGAAAAGGGGTTCTAATTCGTAATTTCTTGATCATTGGGAGCTAAAAGTAAAAATAATCAAAGGCAGTTACTTGTACAAAAGAAAAGGAGTTCAAATGCTTCGTCACTAAATCAATTCTTAGTAAACAAAAAAAAAAAAAAATCTTGCTCTGAGGCAAATCAAGCTTTTATAAATCTGACCAAATCTAAAATGTTTATGTCTTCATTAGCCTTGTTTAGATATATTGGATTAGCCAGCTATTAGCTGGATAAATATTAGCTAGGTATTCAGCTAACAATTAACTAGACTGTATAGTGAGATAGTTATTAGCTGGTTTGGTCAGAGTATAGTGAGATAGTTGTTAGCTGTATTCAGCTAACAATTAACTAGACTGTTAATTGGATCCCTTCAGATCCAAATAGCTAACTCTAAGTCATATTGATACAAACAAGACCTTGGATTTATTATTAAAATGTTATATTCCATAATTAATGTAATTATTAGTAGTTATTTAATATCATAAATGTTATTAACTTCTATATAAATATAAAATTTTTGCAAGCAAAATTTAATTTAATTTAAAAGCTACTTAACTTCTTTCAAGTAAGAATTGCATCTTTTGGGACCGAGAGAGGAATGAACCTATAGAGGATTTAGGCTTCAGTTTAGTTTGGAGCTTTGGGTGCATCGGATCTCGCGAGTTTAGTGTATTTGACGCGTCTAGTGAAGTAAAATAAAATGATTAGGAAGGACGTTCACGCGTAAAAACATTGTCACGTTTTCTGTCGGCTGAGACGCAATCTGTACAAAGAGAGAAACGATAGACAAATAAATAAATGAATTTTCACATGTTTGCATGTTACTAGCGGTTTGTACCATTGCACCTGTACTACTTGTTAAAAAAAAGAATTGCATGTTAGTGGTCGGTAGAATGGTAGTTGACGAGGTCATGCATGCGACTCAAAATCATGTGTCACTCACAATCCTATGAGAGTAATCTTTGAACTCTGAAATGGTCCAGCTTTCTAGTTGAACTACCTCTTCAACTTTTTGGGTAGATTTGAGCCGTTGTTTTGACCATGACCCCGTGTGATGCTACCGGGCACCTTCTTTCCTATCTATCTTCAAGTTCTAGACGCACACGCACGTATAATAGGCGATTGCCCTGAAGGCCGAATTGAATAACCTAACCTGCAGAAATCATCTGGACTGCAAATTATATCACTGCATTGCTCCGGCAGCGGCACCATAGCCTGCCAAGTTCATACCATCCTTTGTATGTTCAGATTGTAAACTAGTAGTAGATGATTCCTACCAGGAATGATAAACTACCTATGCAGGAGAATGAAAATCTATCAGCAAGACGAGAACCGCTCCAACATTACTCTTCTTTCTATAAAAAAAAAGTTACACGACTCACGAAGGAGTCGAATCCAAATAACTATATTTTCTTAACTAGCACCATCCAAGTGATAAAAAAAACTAGCACCATCCAAGCCCAGCTCGTCACCGACATCGGCAAGAGTTGTCAATACTAGCGTGTTTTCACTCCCAGTACCCAAGCATGGTTGCACAACCTTCTACTAATGGCCAACTGCAACAATCATAACTGAGATTTTTTTTTAATGCTTGCACTCCTGTGGTTCAATTACACATCTTAAAGAGCATTTTCAGGAAATTTAGTAATTGGAAACAAAATCACCGAACTTGATTTTAGACAAAAGCATAGGAAAACTATGTCCGCCCATATAACAATCTAAAATACAGTGACAATGCAAGTCTTACAACGATCTTGAGATCATATCGGTTGCTACATCATCCGATGCAATCGTCTGGATACCAGCAGATCCAAACACAAGCAAGTTAATTATTATGCCGCTGAACCGTGACGAAAGGCTTCCAATGCCCTGCAAGATAACCACAAGTAAAATATTAGGGACTGAATAACAATAACCCAGGGTTCCCATTATACCATCAGCCTTTGTTTAAAATAAAAAATAAAAAATCATACCATCAGTCAAACTGATCCCCTCAAATATTATGGACCGAAAAACATAACCAGATCACAAAATAACTCATGCTACCCTATATACATAATCAGTTGCAGGAATGATGCCCTATATGCAATCCCCATTTAATCATCCCGTGAAAAAAGCTGTTGTCTTTTCATGTGCCACTTGACAGCTAAGCTTATCACGATGGGTTTAAGTCGTCGCCTAAGGCTACCCCCATAGAGGGCAACCTATCACCATGCAAGCCCAGCTAGTTCAATCCACAATGCAACCTATATCACCATGGGTTTTAAGTTGTCGCCTAAGGCTTCCAGTCACGATTTCAGTCTGGACGTCAGCCTCACCACGACCTCTCGAGTCTCATCATATGGCACCTGTCTTGCAACAAAAGTCGTCACCTAGGTACAATGTGGCGATGTTTTTGCGCCCAGCAGCCTGAGACAGGCCCACAAATGAATTGAAAAAGAACGATGCAATGAGGCGGGGAGTTTCACAAGGCGGATCACCTCGCCTTGCGTACGCCTTCATAATCATGCCTGTCACAAATGACTAATGCCGTTTTGTACTGTTATCTTATCTATTCAGTTAAGAAATTGACATCAATTTGTATTTCTGTGGTACTTGAAACAGCCAGTTAGCTGTTCAGAGTTAACAAGAATAGATAGGTGTATAGGATTTTTTAATAAATTTTAATAACCATGACACCCTTTTCTCCTGATGCTATTTTTCAGTGTCAATCACAAACATCTAGAAAGATCTTCGTCACTTTTATTTGTTCCTGCTAAGCAAAAAGAAAAACATAATCATTATGATTAACCCTTAATAACGAAATTAGTTTCCACTGCTCACTTAATCCCCCTTTTTAGTTTTATTTGGACTGGTAAACCAGCCCAATACTCTGATTTCCAGCTCTTTTTAAGAGCTATCCATCATAATGTGGTTAGAGCTGCACCTTCCATCCTGTTACATGGAGAACTAAGAAAAGAATTATAACAACGTCCAAGGTAAAGAAGTAGCAGAAAAAAATGGACCAATGTCTGACATAAAGCACTCAACACAGAAATGCAGTACAAATTAAACGCAACCGCAAACACTTCGTTGCTTCTTCATTAATAAGCAAAACTAAGCCATTTCATTGTGCTAGAATGTTGGATCAGAAACAAGCATCTAAATTTGGTATATCGACAGCCCGGCACTACTTGAGCCATTGCATCAATCAAACACTTAAAAGCGCAAACAAACAAAATGGAAAACCAGACCGCACCAGGACGATCGGAACTCGATGAGCTTACCAAAGGCTACTGCGCAGTGGCAGCGGCACCTCCGCGGCGGCTGCTGCCGGCTTCGGAGTGGGCGGCGGCGTGTGGTGGGAGACGACGAGCGGGGGTCTGAGCGCGCGCGCCTCTCCGCCTCGGCCTGCTTCCGCGCGTTGTACATCTCCTCGGTCTCGACGGCGACGAGGCGCTTCACCTGGGTGAGCATCCCGAGGAGAGACGGCGTGGTGCGGTGCTCGACGGTGCGGTGGCAGCGGCGGAGGCGCATGGCCTCCAGCGTGCGGCGGTGGAGGCGCCGCGTCCCGGGGAGGCCCCGCACCAGCGTGATGTACAGCCGGGGACTCCACGCCACCGGCACCCGCGACTTGAACGCATTGAACGCGCTCCCGCTCATCTCCGCGCCCTCTCTCTCTCTCTCTTTTCCGGCGATCTATCTCCTTTCGCTCGTGGCGTGGAGAAGGCTGTGCGGCGGCCGGAAGCCTAAACCTAGGCGAGACTGCCGGGGCCGGGCCGTGCGATCTGAGACCGAGAGGGTTGGGCCGGTTGGTCCACCAGCTGAACCTTGAAGGCGACTATCGTATGGGCCGAAAGGCCGAGATAGAGGGCTATCGGCCTGTTTGAG
>JADLZK010013278.1:0-117593 GCA_015847255.1 Hyparrhenia diplandra | reverse complement strand
CTCTGCCCTTTATTTTACTTATCTTCATATCACTACTCAGCAAACCATGACTAATCAATTCAAATTACTTGTACAGAGGGGCTTTAATTACTAATATAAAATAATATTTTTGCGTCAGTACTTACGTATGTGCGTATTTTGAGGCAGATTGAATTAAATATTTTTATCGCAAAGCAAGACCAACATAAAATCTGATTTATGAAACCGGGAGCCACGGTAATACAATGACACGCACCTCATAAATATGAGACATATATACAAGGCTGTATATCTCAATAGTTTTCTAACATTTTTAAATTTATATATATTTAGTAATCATTAGCGAAAAAACAGAATATTATTATTGAGAAATAGTGATTTTTTGCTTTGCAATTGAATCTTATATAGGTATTTAACATTTTTTCACTATGCTTTGGGGGGACCGTGGAACCTTGTTGGCCGGCCCCTAGTTTCGCTAGTGACATAAGCGCACAGGTATAAATATAGATTAGTTGATTAGATTTCTTGTGAGGAGCTTATCTATAAACTTGGATTTGAAGACAACTTGGTGCTGAAGCATCACACGGATTATCTGTGAATGTGAGGGATCGAATAGTTTAAATTTATATTTATATTTGGATAACAACAACGCACCATGGGCATTTGTAGGAGTGGCTCCACACTAACTAGGCTACATCCGGGCCATTTTGTAAGGCGGGCTGGAGAAGAGGGCGGGTTGTCACGGACGGGTTAAATTGGACCCGGTTTAGCTGACACATCATCCGTCGACCAGTTAAGGCGGGAGAAAGGTCACTACGAGAATTGATTTTACGAGACACTTGGAAAAGATTTTCCCGTGAGCGGGCGTTTAGAAAACAAATCCGCGGTAAATACCTGCCTAGATTTCTGGCGGTTTTAGTGATGCATCGTGGCGGTTTTTATAAAAAAAACCTCCACGGTTAATAAGGCAAATATCCGGCCCAATTGATCCATTCGGCCCAATTAAAGGAACCACGTATATAAGCGGCAGGGGAGTTCCAAACCCCCAACTCATTTCCTCCCGATCTCACCCATAGCTCATTCCAAAATCAAACTCAACTCTTCCTCCTCCGTCCCGGGCGCGCGCCCATGGCCTCCCAGATCCCGAAGCGCTCTCCCCTCCCCCGGGTCCGGCGCCCTTCTCCGTCCGGCGCCTTCTCCCTCCGGCGCCCGGCTTTGGGGCGGCGAGTGGTGGCGGAGCGGCGGTCGCCCGGCTGGGCGGAGGTAGTGGCGGATCCGCGTCCCAGAGCGGACGCGCGGGATCCCGGCCTTGCGTGGCTCCGGCGGGAAGGGATCGGCGGCGAGCGACTCCGGCCGGCCGGGATCGGCCGCGAGGCGGCCCGGGCGGCGTGGAGCCCTAGGCTGCGAGCCCGGATCTGGGCCCATTTGGGCCTGATCTCGGCTTTTCTTTCTTTTTGTTTTTTATTATTAACCATGGCGGGATTTTGACCGCCACGGAAAATCGCCATTTTGGCGTGACCTTCCATTGGTGGCGGTTTTAAAAACCGCCACGCAAATCGAAAAGTTCACCACGTAAAATCGCTATTCAGTAGTGGGTGGCGCTTAGGAGCGCGTTGTACTTTAGAATTCTATCTAACTATACCAGTATAGTACTTATTATCCACTCCTAACTGCTCATGACCGAAGAAAGCCAGGGGCGGCCCGCAGGCTCACAGGGCCCGCGAGGCCGCGCAGACGCCACGCCACCGAGCAGGCGGCTGGCCAGCGGCCTTGCGTCTCCGCCTGCCTGCCCGCCGGATCGACGAATTAGTCGGCGTATAAAGGAGGAAATTATCTAGGATTATCTTAGGCTTTTCTGTCAGTGCAAGGGGATATTTCATCTGATAAGGAAGATCCTTATTAGGAAAATAAATAGGACTTATGCTTTGTAAGGTATTCCAATCTATAAAGGAAACATTTTAGAGATATATGATTTGGCGTATACAAGTCGCACTAGCCAGGGCTACAAAGTAAGGGTCGCATGAATCTTTCGCAACAAGCAAATAAAAGAAAAATGCTATCCCAATTCTCGCCTCTCTCACGCTCCTGCCGTGCCGCCGCCCACCGCGCCGCCCACGGCGCCGCCACGCCCTGCCGGGTCGCGCCGCCGCCGCTCGCCATCACCACCTCCACCCCCATCTTAATCCCTCCCACAGCGGCCATCGAGCACTTTGATCTCTTGTCAGCCTCGCCCAGCTAGTCGGGTTCTGACACTTAACTCATATACTGCTCAAAGCATTATGCATTTTATATAGTTACTATTTTCACGCACAGGAATTACGTAGAATCGCGAATTCATGGCCCGATCTATGATCCCCACGTTAATTTGCGGAGAGGCGATGGAAGGTGATTTTCGTCATATGGCCGGCCAAATCGTGCGCTTTGCGCCAATCCCATTGCCTCCTGCTTCCTTTGATGTTGCCAGTTAGATCGGCCGGGTCTCGATCGTAAAGCGCATCTCGAATTTTTCCCAATTGTAGATTCGTAGAAATCCTAACACTTACTATGTGTTGTTGGCATTTTTAGGGAGGTGCACTTTACTATTTGTACGCAAGTGAATACCGCAGCACATGGATCGCACAAACTTCGTATATATAGATTGGTTAGTTAACAGATTTCTTGTGAGGACGTTATTTACTTGGATTTGAGTTCTGGCTAGACTCGGCAAGGTCGAGTTCTCGTAGTTTTCTAAAATTCATTCTGAAAATTAACATCACTATAGTGATAAATAAATAACATATGTCAGTATTTTGCTACAGAGTGTTGATCATCAGTACTGGAGTGCCCTAGGAGCTTTCTGCAAGGAGTCTTCCCCGAAATATCTATACAGTAGCTTCCACCAATACACGGAAACAATAAAATATCTATTATTATGTGTACAGCACACGCATCATGGAGCTTTGTCTACAAAGCTGGAGTGCTTAGTCTAAAGCACGAAGTTTTCCTCTCCCTCACTCTTTCCATCCTCTTGCCATCTAGTTAATGGACCTCCCTATCACCAACCGCGCACTGGACAATATATTACTCCCTCAAAACCGCACTGACAATATATAAAATATTTATCTTTGAGAAGAGATTTGAGACCCACCAAAATTGTGAGGTCAAGGTCTGATCGATCATCGCTCTTCACGTTCCCGACAACTCTGGTGGAAGATTCAAGTTGGGCCTTGTTGTTTTGCATGTTGTGTATTCCTTTCTTGTGTGATTGGCGCGGCGGGCATATATTGCACTTCTTGTTAGCTGCGACCAAGGCATGCAGTGAATGCAAAACCCTAGCTTCGTCCAGTGCGCTACAATCTTGAGCTAAGCAGCTGCCGCTGGGACGAGATTATATTGCCTCCGATCCATCAACAAAATCGTGGACTAAATATATTGCCCGTGGCACAAATGGTATGTGTTATTCGCAACAAAATGGTATGTGTTATTCTAATATTCGCCAAGGTGCACCGGGTCTAGAAAAATTCATATATATATATAATCCTATATAGTATAATCACGATCCGCGCCCGTGTTTCATTAAGAAGGAAAAACCAAACATCGAATACTAACAGAGGCCTTGATGCCATCTACCGTTTTTAACACATGGCTTAACTTTTTCAGGACCTCCTCAAGGATCGTGTTGGAGGTTTCACGGAGTGCACTTTCGTGATGGCGTGCCCAGTGCTTCTGGCCGTGCAACTAAGAAAAGTGAACATCAGCGAGTGAGGGAAATTATCCTGCGGTCGGGCATGGTATCCCCACTCGCGGCTATCAGTTTGGTCCTGTGTCCAGTGGCCTTCCTCCTACTTGGATCGGAAGCTGGCTCAGAAGCGAGTGGGGACTTGAAGATTTCGTCAATAATCTCGATAATAAACCTGCTCCACCCTTAACAAAGCTCTGGATTCTTGGCGTCACGAAGTCTCTAGTCCATGTTAGTGCGATCTTGCAGATGTTGCTCGCCTACATGATCTTCCTTTTCATCACCATTAAATTTGGGGAGTAGCATCGTTGGTCTGGTTGGTCTTGTGGTGTGTTGTCGTCATACACTGGAGAGTGCTATGCGGGTACAAGGAATTATAAGTCAAAAGACTGAGAAGTGGGAAGGAGAGCGGCAAGGCGAGGGAGGTCGGGCTGATGGAGGTCGCCAAGAGCAGCAGGAAGCAGAGCAGGAAAGACGTCGCTAGAGCAGGAAGCAGAGCAGGAAAGACGTCGCCAGAGCACTGGTGGAACAAGGCCCTGGAGATGTTACTGGACGCGTCCGCCGCGGTGGCTTCCCAGGCCTCTTCCTGGGGCTAGAAGTCATGGCGCTCGAGGGCCAGACCAAAGTTGGTAAGGAACCTCGATCCACGGCCTTCATGTGCCCGTCACCGCCACCTTCTGCTGCCGTGTGTTCGCTAGCGCTGTCATGCTGGTGGCGACAGTCCCTCCATCTATCGTAGTAGCCAGCAGGAGAACCACGGTAATAACAATGGTCTTGTGCGCAATTTATTTATACACGTCTTGTGTGGGCTGGTAGCTGTGTGTTTGGCCGTGGTGGTGATCTCTACATCGTATTCCGAGTACTCAACAGTCACACAAAAGAGGCTAAAATGCTTGGAACCGAAATCGTGGGCGGCGCAAACAGAATTTTGCCCACATGATTCCTGTGGTACGTTTGACTGGTTGCTGTTGTCACTGGGGAACGAGACGCCGACGGCGAGCTTAGAGCCAGCTTCGCTAAGGAGACTGACCAAAGGTGACCTTCTGCTGCTTTCCTGGCCATCTCGTCACCGGCGAGAGCTTCGGTGGTGAGTGCCGATCTCCGAGTACCTGCACCCCGTGCTTTCCTGAGTCACCGCTTTCTGCCGTGTATGTCATCCTATGGCGTCGGATGGAGGTTCTTTTTCTCACTTTCAAGCACGAAAACGCGGCCATCACCTGGACCTCCAAGGCCTGTACTTGTGTGTTTGCACACACTTGTGTGTTTGGGGAAGTAGCTGCGTTAAGAGTTGGTGTATATGGCGACGCGCACTTGATGATCAGCATGCATCACCCAAAATACATGCTCCCCACCCAAAAATACGACAGCAACATAAAGAGCTAAACAAGTCCCTACGCGTGCACTTCAATTTCGGACTTTGTTGCCAAAGTTAGCAGCACTAGTGATTACCTATATATATTACTAGGTGTGCTGTGCCATTGTCCTCCTTTTCTCTCCCTGATTTTCCCGCATTTGTAATCGTCATGTCATAGATCAGCTCCTAAACGTAGTCATTCCAAAGTGCTCGGCTTGTGAGCAGATTACCATGATCTTACCTATACCACATGTGTTGTGTGTGTAGCTTATTGTGGTATATCGCGCATATCTCTAGTATATCGCTGGACCGACCACTACATTTTATTTGAGATCGCTCTCCCTTCCACTCTCTCCCAATTCGAATCGCTTGAAACAGAAAGTTTCATTTCGAAAGCCACTGTACGGCAAAATCCGAAGGTGGGGTTGGAAGAATTTCGTTCCATTTGTTTTGGAAAAATATCTCCACCTCGTACTGGGTGCATCATTTGTTTCCTTTGTAATAAGGTTGTTTTGCCACGATGTTAGCTGAAGTGCTCGCGCACAAGCAGCCGAGAGGAAACAAGAGCATGTGAAACGAGTCGAAGGCTCTAGAACTGCTGGCTGGTGCAGGGCGCTGCCTAAAGTTTCCAATCTTGTTTCACGCCGGTTTTTACTACTTTGTTTGCGCGTCCTACAAATGAGTACTGCTTGCATGGCCTGGCCTCAAACGATCCTTCGCCAGTTCATACCATCATCCACTATGATGATGAAGAAGAAGAAACTTACGAGTGTAGTAAAACAATTTCCATTTGTCTCTGCCTGGCTGCCGCCACCACCACACCGCACGCGCCTGCCGTAAGCCCGTAACTCCTGCTCCTCTCCACCGCTAGCACCTAGTTGCACGAATTTTGGTACTTTCCCTGCACTTGCGCGCTGGGCCCTTCTTTCTCTCCATTACGTCCAGATGAGGAATGAGAGAGGAATTACTCTTTCTAGCTCTCCAGTTGGTGTTTAGCAAGAAAAGGAGGGCCAAAAGGTATAGGTGCGTGCTGCAACCAAGAACCTAGCCGAGCATCATTACAATTGTGTGCTTGATCTTCAAGACTTGAAACCCTGAGGTGGCTATGAGTGTTGTCGCTATCAAGAATTACATCAGGGTCGAGCCATGAGGAAACACTATGAGTCCTGCCATCAGCCGCTAAGCGAGCTTTGTAGCCACCGCACAGGTTCTTTTCTAGTGTCTGGACTAATATAAGTGGAGCACGACTCTTTTTCTGGAGCCACTGCTTGTGCTTGGTTCCTTTTAGTTAGTGTGAGCCTCTTTTGTTAGTCTTCTCTTCTTGCTTATTGACGAGCTGTGTGATGATATGCATAATGGTTATTGAGAGAGAGGCCTCTTTGTGTTGGTCTTCTTTTCTTATTCGCTGCTTTATATATTGTAAAGAGAAGCAACTGGACGTCCATTCTTTTATTTTACTTATCTAGGACCACGTCACTACACAGCAATCCACATATCATTTCTTAGATAATAATGGTTTCAGCACTCTCGCGAGGTCGGCAGAGCACACGTTTGCTGGCAGCCACACGCTGGCGGCATCAGCGAGCTCACGTGGACTCGAGGATAAATATCTGCAAATATATAAATTCCCTGGCAGTGGCTTTAGGTGGGAGTTTGAGCCAAGGACATGCCCGATGGGGTCTGCCAAACCCAAACGCCCACACAACCACTTTTGCATGTGCACCATCTATACTGCTGCATGGAGTGTCTATGGAGACTTAATCTAGTGGTGCCAATCTCTTTTAAACAATAAGAGAAATAAATTTATTTTGGCTAATAAGAGAGATGGAAACTTCTGACAAACTCAATCGTTGTACAAAAGAGTTAATGAAAGGGAAGAATAGGTGGAAAGAAGATGTTCTTCAAAGATACTGCATTGAAAATATCTTTGGATATTTAAAAGAGGAGTGGTTTTAACAAAAGACAATTTGCTAAAAGAAAGTGGAATGGTGGGTTTACAGAATTTGTGACTTTTGTGGACTAGAAGAAGTACCGTTTCGGCGTGATCTCACGATTGCAGTGGTCGCTCGATTTATTTGGAATCTGCTTTTATTACTTTCAACGTTCATAGCAGCACATAAGTACGACTCCGTCTATTTGGATCTTGGATGAGGAGTTTTGCTCAGGTCCTAAGAAATCAAATAATAATTGTGGGGATAGCAGCCGCATGTTGGGTTTTTATGGTTGAATAGAAATGTTTTCTTATTGGATCGGACGATGGTCCCGGTTGTCCACAAGAGGGAAGAGAGAGGATTTTGATTTGAAGGTTGCGGCGTATCTTGAGACAAAGTGAGGAAGTGGCTTCGATTCTTTTCGAGGAGGCTGGCTAAAGAAAGATACATGAGAAGGATGTTGGATTCATGTCCTGGAGGTTGACACCTTTGTTTCTACGACGTCTGCATTACGTGATCTTTGCGTTAAGAAAATTTTGGAATAAAGTTTACCTTTGCCGGGTTGGCCAAAATGGCGAGAGTAGCAGTCCCGTGCGTAGCCTGGGTTGAGCAATAGCTGATAGTCCGCGCTACCGAGCGAGTTGGAATTTAGAAGGGTTCTGTAATAGAGGACTCAGGAGACTAATCGTGTGACTAAAAGCGGCAGCGCGAGGCAGGTCTATGGCTCGAGTGTGAACCTTCCATATCACTCTCCACGCCATGAGGACCAGCGAACAAGGGGAGGATCGCGGTGCTACGTTCTCCGCCCGATGAAGCCAGCGGGACAACATCACGAAAGCGCCTTGTGGAACCTCCTGAGTGATCGTGGAGTCGATTAGACACCACGTGCTCGGATGCGTCCGAAGCCCACTTGTTCGGCAGAGACACGCAGCGTGCCTACGCTATCGGTAGAGGATCGCGGAAGGTAGATTTGGTGGCCAGCACGGCCCGCGGGATGTGGGATCGATCGTTGTACGACAACCCTTGTCCTTCCGTCGCGTCGGAGTCATGTCGAAGGTTGTCGGGCTCCTCGCTCTGGACTAGAGATGCGCATACGCCATGGCGAGGTGACCGGCCACGGCGCGGAGAGCGTCGAGCTGGCGCGCCGCGCGCTACGTGCTCTGCCAAGCGATCGTAGCGGCAATGATTACCCGGTCCACGGCGTACGGACAATCGCGGGCGGAGAAGCGAGCGAAAGCGTTATTGCCCCGGCCACGTGGCGGCTGCGCGCCAGCCAGGGTACATTGGTGGTTTTGGGTCCTAAGCGGAAGTCGGGAAAAAGCGCGCGTCGCGCTACGCACGGGAGCCGAGCGCCGACGGGATCGCGAGCGAAACGAGCCGGCTGTCGATGAGTTCGTCGATGCGTGCAGCGATGAGCGTTAGTGGATACTTCGGAATTACTAGTTTAGAATATGGGTTGAGAATATATAATTAGCAAAAAGTACTCAGCGTACCCACAATTATAATTTAAAGAAAGGATCTGGCTGAAAAACACGTTAGCGGGGAGGAGCGGGTTCCTCCCAAGCCTGTAAAAATTACGTAGAGTATGCATATAGTTCTATTCGGGTTTGGACAGCTGGTGCGACGAGTTTCAAAGGGTTGGATTCCTCTTCTGGATTACGCTCTCGGGTGCAGGGCCGCGGCGGCGGTAATCATATGCAATTTCTGAATTAGATATTCATGAGATCTCATCTCATTTTTGTTTTGCTTTCAATCTTAATTCATTTATTTTTGACTTGTGTTCTTGCACTAATTAATAGGATTTCCTTAATTTTTCACTTTGTTTTTCTTGTACCACAAGCATCTCCTGGTTCAATGATATCCACTAACAGGTTAACCTGTCCACTCCACATCGACGTCAACAAATATAACGACGATGACGATGAAGAAGGAGTTTTTCTGTTGAACCTGATGAAGAGCAGTTTGCAAGCCTGGGGTTAATTAAGTCACAATGATCCCAAGCCGGGGGTCCACCTGGTTTTACCCGCATACACTTCGACTCGTGAACCTTAGCAAATACAACCTCAGCAAAATTATTTTTAAACGCCTTGTTTTCTTGGAGATTTTTAGTTGGGCAAAAGCCATTTTGAAACCCTTTCTAACTCCAATTTCAAGTGTTTAGCTTGATGGAGTCAAATCAAAATCAAAAAGAAGAAACCCTGTCACTTTCTCATAAAAACCTCTCGGACCCAAACCCTGTCACCCATTCCCCTCTTGCTCCCAGCCCAGGTAGGATTGGACGTCGTGCGTGCGTGAATGCGCAGCCAAACTTCCTGTGGGCTGTGGTGGCTTTGACGCGTTGCCCTGGCGGCCTGGCCATCGCTCCTCCAACGAGATTTTTCTTTTCTTTTTCAATGAAGCCCAGATGCAGAAGCAGTCTTTGGGCCTCATGGGCTGTCTATGGATGAACGAGCGCAAATGGGCCACTTCAGCTTTGGTCCTGCTGCTGTGAGGCTATTTTATTTTATTTATCCATCTCCATTGAATGGAACCTACTCTACCATTGTTGTTCTCCTTCATCTTGAGTTGTAGGTTCGGTTACCAAGCGCTAGCACGAGAAAAAGTGACTGCATGCGGATCTGGACTTGCTTTGCTTTCGTGGGCTGCTGATGTATGCTCGTTTCTTCATACAGGGATGACGTTAGAGCATTCAAAAGTGTTTAGCACATAATATTACAGCATGATGCTGTTATTTTGCAATATGTTATTCTGATATAAACTCTTTTTAAGATCATAATAATATATCGAATAACATATTGCAATATAAATATATACAGTGCTGTTATTTTGCATCTCATCATCTTTTTATTTGATTTAATTTAATCTCTTTTTAATAATTAAATTTATTCTAATCTGTGGCGGTAGGGAGCTCAGAGCCCTCCCCTCTGCCCACTGTTGGCTTCGTAATGCTCTGGAGAATACTCCACTCTCTGGGTTCGTTGGCTTTCTATACTGGTAGTACTACCCTCTCTCGTATTCTTCTTACTCTTTCACCGAGTAATCATCGTTATCCTCTCTCTGCATTATTCTTAGACGACTTATTTCCGGCCGGTTTGTCGTTTGTGGAACGTGGCAGGTGCACTTGTTTACTTTCAACTCTCAGCTGCTACGAATGCTCAAGTATAAGTTAACTTCTCAAATAGTTTGGCGATTTTGGTTTGGCCGAAATAAGAAAAGTGATTTCCGAGGAATAGATTGGTAGTTGGGTTACGTGCGCGAAACACGCGCTTTCCAGTGAGAACTCTGCTAAAATATGAAAGTGTTTAACAAAGGGCCATACAAAAAGCGCGAGTGCATGCCAAAATGCCAAAGCTCCCAACACTTGCGCGCAGATATGCGTCGTAAGCACCTGCGATTTGACCAAAACTCGGCTAAAATGCGAACCGATTTACTTGGCGATTTGACAGCATAGAGCTTTTGGTATGCAAATGCCAGAAACTCATTTTGCATAGCGTGTGAGAGATACTCTTACCTCTTTTTCTCACTAATATCGTTATCGCTTCCCTTATGTATATGATGTGGCAACAACGGGGGCTTTCCTAGGGGGTTTGGCAGCGTCCTCACTCATGTTCTGCGCCATGGGGCACTTTGTGCCACGAGCAGGTCAACGTGCACTGACACACGCCCGGCCGAGATGGGTCTTGTGCGACATGCAGCTGAGGTGCAGTAGATAGCACCTAGCAATCGCGAGTAGAGAAAGGCATTGCACACTGCGTTGCCACGCAGAACCCGAGGCCATTGGCTGTAGCGCGGCGCGGCGAGGCTGAGCTACCACTACGATCCTCGGATCTCGCAGCGCCGGGAGGGAGGAGGGCAGCAGGATGAGAGATGGAAGATTAGAAGAGCGAGTAGGAGGAGAAAAGTGAAGATGGATGAGCTTAGAGTGAAGTAGATATAGAACTTAAATGGAAGAAGTGATTTATTTTTAGGATTAGTGATCATTAGTTGTTTTGCCCTCACGGTATCCGGTTCTATAAATGACAAATAAATTGTGACTACTTGTAGTTTGTCCAGAATCATTTAAGCGAGTAGTAACCTGTGATAGGCCAGCGGCATCCACTTTTATTCATTTATTCATTATTTACTTGCAATTAGCAACCTTGATAGACGAGAACATCCCATTCATTTATTCATTTGTGCACAATGGCAGGAGACATCGTCCAAGTCTTTGGTGAGGGCGGGCTGACCAGCTGGCAAGTGAGTTCCCTACGAGGGCCATAAGCCCTCCTACAACTTTTTAGGAGGGAAGAAGGAAAGGAGGGGCAGCAGAAATGAGGAGCTTAACACTCCTTTTCCTGCTTCATACGCACTGCTTGTGGATCGCGATTCCCTCTCCCTGAACCAAAAATGTCATGCACAGCTAGGTGCACACTTACTACATAGCACGAAGTGCCTTGACTTCACTAAGATTGGGTAGTGGATTTATATACTTGTTTTTGTCAATGCATACTTTTGATGATTTCTGCAAACAATTATATTTCATATCTTGCCAAGATCGATAATATGCGCTTGATGCGTTAATCTGCTCAAAAATGGTCAATGTTTGCGGATTCCCTTATACAAAGTATCACCCGATGTTATGCCTCGTGTATCTTGCATGGCGCTACCAATCTACACTCAAATATATCTAAGAGCACTACTACATAATTCTTTAGCTTGATCGCGGTTTGAAACCGCCACCGGTGCATGTTACAACAAACACCACCACGAGTTAATACTATTAGTCGTGGCGGTTTTTGTGGTGATGACGCCACGGTTAACAAGAAGCCAAAGCGATTTCGTCCCATTACATTTATTTGTTAAAATATAGATGGATTACTTGGGGCTCATAGAGGTGGTTCCTAATGGTTTGAGCACTTGTTTGATATAAATAATGTTACTTTACCCTGCGCGGTGTCGAAAAAGATATTTATATTTGACAATAATCCGATTCATGCATTATTCGATGCTTTCGTTAGTCGTATCCTATAGCTTGAGAACCAATCGAGATACCAGTATATGTATCCGATAGCCCCATTGTATTGCGAATCAGAATCCGGCGAGAAATATGAAAACAAATATGAAATCAAAGATATCGGTCAGTATTCGATCCGTTTTCATCCTATAAGTGGCATACTACGATAGAGAAACAAAGAAATTCTAAGATAGAGGCAAGTGGCCCATACTCACGATAGAGAGACAAGACAGTGAGCGCGGGGAAGGAGATGTTACAGAGACCAAGATGCATTCATTTGCCTGCATGCTGGCGTGGGATCGGGCGTGTGGAGCAGCGTGAAGGCTGGTCGGCCAAGTAGAGATCGAGGCGCGTGGAGCAGCGTCGCGACGGTCGGCGCGGCGGTGGATCGGATAACTCGAGCGTAGCAGCGATGCGGTGGGCTTAGCGGGTCTTGACGTGACTGTGATTGGGTGTGCCGTGGTGCACGTATTGTATATAAAAACAGGTGATACAACAATGGGCGATTAAGCCCAACCGATGATCAACGCTGCTGGCGGGAGTGGAAGGAGAAGGATGGCGACGAGAGCGACGTGGTCGATGCCGATGGCGAGGCTCACCACGAGCCAAAGTGCTGCTGCAGGTGAGCCTTCACTCCGGGAATCGCCATCCTCCCTCTTCTCTTCTCATTTGAATAAAGAATAATAATATTTGGAAGGTAGAGAAATAGGCAGCTGTTGTATGTATCGGGCTTTTAGCGGATTTGCGATGACTTGACAGCTTGGCTATAAGCCAAGTCTTATTGACCTTGCTCTCGAAGTTATAATTGACAACATGACACTAGTTGACCTGGCTTCCTTATCACTATAATTTTAGTTAAAACAGCTTGCTGTTTGAGCAATCCTGATACCGGGTATAGAGTAGCACTAACTTGTTCTTTAATAGCTTCCTATAGTCCAACCTGGCACCCTTGCAGGGTGGTCTTTAATTATTTCAAAAACACCTCAATGCTGCTTAAGCAAGACTGTTAACCGGTCAAGTAGGAGATGTTAAAGCAAGGCAAAGCACCGTGCATGTTAAGCACGCTACTTTTTCTGATTGGTGCTGTTAAGCCGGTCAGAAATCATGAAATTTCACTAAATTGAACCTGTATAACAATATAACTTTTTAGAACGTTGAGAGCATGTTCAGCTTTTCAAAATGAGGTCTTCGAAGGTTAATTTTATATATGTTTTAAACAAAAATCGTGTAGCAACTTTTTCACTCCAGAAAAACTGGAGCTTAGCATCACACACCAGCTGCCATGTACTTACTTGCCACCTTTTCCCGCCACTGCCGTGCTATTTTATTCTAAGCTGCTTATCTTCTTTACAGTGTATTTCATTCAAATAGCCAAAGGCTACAGCTGTTGTATGCAGGTCCAAGGTCGGGAGGCTTTTGGATCCCAACAAACTGGTGAGGGCTGCTAGGGTGCGCCAGGAGGACAAACGAAGCTCCTTCACAGTAAACGAGGTACATGGCAAGGGCAGGAAGCCTGAGAGGGAATCATCTATTCAGAGTGAGCCACATGTAAAGTCCACATTCCTCTCTTTTAAATGAAAGCATGCAAAGAAGGCCACAATGTGATTTTGGGACACTCGTTCAATCAGTCACTTGTTGATTTGTGTGTGCTATCTAACTTTGCACACAGTATATGTGATTATGTGTGCTGATCTGGATGCAATGTGATTTGTGCTTTCAGCTGTGAGTGCATGTGGCTGGCACTAAGTAATGGCCACCGACCAAACTACTAAAACTATGTTGACCTTTTATTTTTCTGTAGCAGTAATATAGCTACTTATGTTTTCTTCTTATGGAGCACTGCTGAAATCCATGTGAGAATTGGTGAGAGTTGAATCTGTGAGGTTGCTGAAAGTATCGTGAGATTCAACGCATGGCGAAGCAACCATTGCTTATTTCCTGAGATGCATTAGAAATGTCGGTGGTGATTCACATTTGTGGCCTTCCTATTGCACTATTCCTACTGGACATGACACATGGCACAGAGTTTAATCATCTTGAGATGCACTCTTCTATTTTCAGGTGGAAGGTAATGTGGCTTGAAGTGGCTGGCAGTGCTATCCGGGAGAGCCGGATTGAAGTGCGCATAATTGTCGAGTTTGCATTGTACGACATGCGTCTTGACTAGAGAACTAATGCTTTTGTTAGGAGCTTACTAGTCATGAATCATGTAATGGCAGGTGCAAAGCAGACCATATGAGATGTGTGTTGTGCAAGTGCAGCCAAGCGCAAAGCATCTTTTTGTGCTATGCATTATTCTGGAGTACTTATGATGGCTAAGCATAGAAATGCTGCTGCTTGATGTGTAACTGGCTTGTTTATGCAAAGATTTATGGATAATGACACAAAGACATGCCTTATGGCTATAATATTTGTGGAATATAAGTGTTAGATATGATGAGCTATTTGATTGTCATAATTGTGTATTGTTTCGAAAATGGAATTTGTCAATTGACTGCCCATATGATTAGATTAGTACTATCATGTTATTATTAATTAATGTATAAGCTATAATGTATTATGCTGTAAGAACTATAAGCAGAGTGGGCTGAGATAGTTTGGTACGGCTATATAATATATAGCGTCGAGCCAAAGCCGGGTGTGAGCCGTATAAGTTTAGCGGCTAGCGTCGGAGAGCGAGTTGAGTACGCTGTATGTTTAAGCTTGCCGATCGAGGAACGGTCAGAATCAGCTATAAGTAAATAGATCGAATCATAGCTATAAACTTTATAGCGGCGCACGGCGGGTCTCCTCGGCCGGCTACAGTTGAGTCGCTAACATACGTATCCATAATTTGTGCTTCTATAGCGGCTCTATTAGAACCCATTCTTCTTGTGATGATTACCAAGAGATCGATCGGAGGGAAGCAATGGAAGAGGCAGCGAAAACCCTTGTGAACATTGGTCAGCTGGTAGGGAGGAGTTCAGGAATCTGCGAGGCGTGGGCGGCGAGGTGGCCCGGCTGAGGAACGAGCTGGCCACCATTAACGCCCTGCTCCGCATGCAGTGTGAAGCCGACGAGGGCGCAGTGGACCACTTCACTCCGGGAGTGGATGAAGCAGCTACGCGAGGTGGGCTACGCTGCTGAGGACTACGTCGACCTGTACCGGTGCCGCGTCAGGCGCCGGTCCAGCGACCCCTTCTAGTGCAGTGGAAACGGCTCCTGGGCACCCTTTGGGCTCGCCGTCGCCTTGCCGGTGACATCAGGGGACCTCCGCGCCCTTGCCGCGGCCACCAACGAGCAGCATGGTCGCTATGGCCTCGGCCTCGAGCGACTCCGCCGCCCTGCTGGTGCTTCTCCGCCAGTGGCAGCCTCCAGGCATGCTCCCGTCCGCCGTACCGATGGCTCCAGTCAAGTCAGTTAATCGGCATCGAAGAGCAGGCTACCAGCCTGTCCGACAGAATAAAGAAGCCGGCGAATGACGACGACAAGAAGCTCAAGGTGTTCTCCATCGTCGGGTTCGGTGGACTCAGGAAGACCACGCTGGCCATGGAGGTCTGCCGGCAGCTGGAAGTGGACTTCCCAACCCAAGCGCAAGTGTCCGTGTCCCAGGTTTTTTGACCTCAAGGGACTTCTGAAGCGCGTGCTGCAGCAGATCGTCGAGGTCAAAGTAAAAGATCGTCGTGTGGTAAATAGCAATGAAGCCCATCCCCTGCAGGTCGACATCGACAGCATGCAAGTTGAGGAGCTCGGGGAAGAGCTCAAAAAGACTCTCACAAACAAGAGGTACGATTTCATACACACATACCGCGTCATCTATTTTTTGATTATTATTTGTCGAGGTTCTAAATCTCCGGTTATCTATATATATATAGCAGCCGTATTTCGTCGTCCTGGTGATTTAGCTTTTGTTAACTTATTATTATACTCTAAAGTTAAAACAAAAACTAGCACTTAGACTTTCTCACTACTCCCTCCGTTATCTTTTATAGGGTGTTTGCCAATATATATCTCGCTTTTTTTGATTCAAGAGTAAATTGCGTCCATCATATAACAATTTGTCAGATGGGTGAAGATTAGTCCAATAACTTCTAATATGCTCAATCTAGTATAGTAACTTGATAAGTGGGTGCAGGTTGTTACAACAAGTTATAAAAATGGTCAATCTAATACAATAATTTGTAGTTGGGTGCAAACTAGCTAGTCCAAAAACTTGTAAAATACTTAACTTAGTGTCCAAATTGATGCAGTCCAAATATTATCATAAACAATATAGTTTTCTAATATGAACAAGAGTATATTCACGTCGGAACAAGTTATTGTATATTATTTGACAGTTGATATTTTTGTAGTGATGATAGTAACATATTCATTAAACAAAAAAGAGAACCTTCGGTGTTTAGAAAATTATTATTGTTATATTTTTTGTTAACTATTTTTATACAAAGATTAAAATTCTAATAAAAGAAATTTTAATTTCATATTCAATATTGATTTCAAGTTTGATTAAATGCACTTCTTTTCAGCTAAAAATCAAATATGATAATATGTACTAACATTAATACCTTTTAGAATTTTTTCATAAATATTTTTTAAAGTCTCATGTACTGGTTTTAGTCTCTCGGTAATCTAAAATGGTGTAAATCTAAAATGGTATAAATCTAAAGTTTGATTCAATTTTAACTAATGAATAAATAAGTAAAATACATAGTTGATTCACAATTAGCAACTTAATTGACAAAAAAATTATTGGTTAGAAGAAAATTTGAATGCTATATGATTTGTTTAATATGTTGTCATTTGTAATTTTGGATTATAGGTGCACCATTTTGCCAAGGTAGTACGCTAAATTGAGCATTTTACATGATTTTAGACCAATTTACACGCATTTCACAAATTATTATAATAAATTGATTATTTTACATGATTTTGGACCAATTTGAACGCATTCGACAAGTTATTGTAATAAATTGAGCACTTTACAACTTATTGGACCAAGCCACACCTACTTGACAAGTTACTGTAGTAGATTGAGCATATTACAAGTTGTTGGACCAATCTACACCCACTTAACAAGTTGGTGTATGGTGGGTGCAATTTACTCTTGATTCAATATATGGGCGGGTCGGCTTGTTGAGGCTAGCTGTTAACATGCACAGCGTGGCCATACCAAGGGTTGGCGTTAGGCCAGTTCAGAGCCGGGATTAAAATCTACGTGTAGCGATCCTATCACCACTCATTTATATAAAAAAACATAATCGTAGAATATACTTAAATTTACTATACATCAGCTCATAAATTTACTATATATCAGCTCATGAACATACCGTAAAAACACTAAGTGCGGCGAGCTATCGGAGAAAGATTCACCCTCTGATGTTACATGGCTTGAAAGCGCTTCATGACTGCTTCATCAAGTCATCCATAGCGTCAGGGGTCGTCGATCGATAGCCGGCTTGCCGCATTTGCTCTTGACGCGCCTCTGTTTTTGATGTGCGGTAGCTGATTGGTTTTGGTTTTAGAAAATAGGAATTGCCGCATCAGTCATCGAGCGTGGCAACTGAAATATGGAGCAGACGCTAGGAAGGCAGGAAGACGAGTACGCTAGTTTCCTATGTGACCATGGGCTCTTGATTAGGCCCATGAGATACTGCTATACTAGCCCATCCATGTATCAGCCAACAGCCATTATGTTTCATTTTTCACTTTCACGTATACATATATACACAGATATATATTAGTGTTAACGTATACACACATATACTAGTGTTTCATCTAAATTTTAGGTGTTGCGGAGGCCAGACCTCGCCATACTGGTGGCTCCGCCATTGAGCCAGTTTGGGTGTCATGAGAGTTTCATTTGCATTGACTAGGCTGTCAATGTAGGCATTTTTGATGACATGATCACGGTGTATCTACTACTCCTATAAAGATAAACCCCATTAAGGTATTTCTCTCAACATGCAAGACATCCATATCAACAGCCACTCAACATTCCAGTAGAAGTTGCAATTATATCGAACTAGCATATGTAATTATGATAGTTTCTCTTCATCCACTAACATGCATTTAGTTGTCCATAAAATTAATTCAAGATAGTTTCATTCATATAATTTTAGACAAAAAATAGTCTAATTTCTTTTTAAATTATTTGTAATAATCGCCGTAGCAACGCCGCGGGGTATTCACCTAGTTTAAGAAGAGAGAAAGAAATATGAAACTCTCTTGGCACGAATATCAACTCCTCCGAGTCATGAAATTAAATGCATATGAAACCACAAAATAAACTCTCTATTGAGAGTAGGTATTTCATCAAGGGTGTGTTTAGTACCTTAAATTTTTCACAGTTGCACTGAATTTGACACTTTGTAACATTTTTCGTTTGTTTATGGTAAATATTGTCCTACCATGGCCTAAATAGGCTTAAAAATTCGTCACATTCAAATTGTCCAATTAGTTAATTTGTTTACCTAAATTTCATACTCCATACATGCGTCCAAATATTCAATGTGATGAAAAATTCAGACAATATGATTGGAAGTTACGGGTACTAACACAGCCCAAGTTTCATTTCATTTCACATAACATGGCGGTTTTGGAAAGCGGTGCCATGAAACTCAACACCGAGGCGGCCTTGAAATAGTCTCAATGGAGAGTTTCATCTCGATTTCTAAGATGTGAAACTTTGGCTTGAAATAGTCGTCTCGCTCAATGCACGTTTCATTGCACAGTTTCATAGGCTTAAGGGTCCCCACCTCTCTCTCATTGCATGGTTTAATTGCATAGTTCCATGGTGAAACTCTATTTACTGTCTCAATGGGCGTTTCATCCCGTTTCCAACTCATATCAAATTGTACCCAAAGGTTTCACCATGGTGAAACTTTTTCCGACGTTCATGCAAAAAGTAAAGTTTTCTTGATGTGGCGTTGTATTTAATGTAAATGAAACCCTCATTGAGACTAAAGGCTGGATAATGAGCCAGCTCGGCTTGGCTTGGCTCGGCTTTCGTTATGGCTCGTTAGGATAACGAGCTAGCTTCGGCTCGACTTCGTTATCTTAACGAGCCAAAAGTCAGCTTGGCTCAGCTCGTTAAAGCTCGAGTAAAACGTTAAACTCACGAGCAAGGACAAAAAATACCCAAAATATAATATTTGTATTTATCTAAAATTTAAAAATTGTAATAACATAAAACATAATACATCTAGGAACCTTAGATTGAAAAAACTTAATATGTGCTAACATATGTAATGCACGACATAAATTAATACAAAATTAATATAGATTTTGCTACTTTTTCTTTGTATGTATAGCTTGTTTGGCTCACACGGCGGCACGCGAGCTAGCTCGAAGTTGGCTCGATATAGCTAACGAGCTAAAATCTTGGCTCGGCTCGGCTCGTTAGCCCTAACGAGCCGAGTCGAAATCGAGCCAAGCCAGCCACGAGCCGGCGAGCTAACGAGCTTCAAGTTTTCCGTCCCAGCTTTAATTGAGACTGGCCTTAGAATGCTTGACTGGTTGCCAAAAGAAGTGATGTTATTGGCTCATGCTTATTTAATCCGTGTGTATATATTGGTGAATCTAGGTACCTCATTATTGTTTTGACTATAAAAAGAAAATGTGAACTATCTTTTGTGAGCTAACAATTTAATAGTACTGGATTAGTTGATCGTGTAAGGTTTTTGCTTGACATTTTCTAAAACGTCGATCAGACATCTCAATATAGCAACTTCCATTCTTTATATATAACTCTAACATGTATATATTGGTGAATCTAGGTACCTCATTTTGGTCGATGATGTTTGGACCGTAGCAGCTTGGGAAGTGATTCTATCAAAGTTACCACCAGAGAGCAATCACGGCAGCAGAATCATTGTGACCACTCGGATAGAAACTGTGGCCAAGGCATGCTCGAGTGCTATTGATGATCACTACATCCATCGTATCCAGAAGCTCAATGAAGAAAACTCCAAGATGTTGTTCATCAGCAGAGCATTTGGCTCTGACCCTTGCCCCACTGAGCTGGAAGATGTTATGGGACAAGTTTTAAGAAAATGTGATGGACTGCCATTGGCCATTATAAGCATTGCCAGCCTTTTGGCAAGGTACAAATCTCCTGAAATGTGGCAAACAGTATTGAAGTCAATTGGTTCACAGATGGAAAGCCACCCTTCCCTTGAGGGGATGAGGCAGATAATCACTCTTAGCTTCGACCACTTGCCTCATCACCTTAAGAGTTGCATGATGTATCTTAGTATTTTTCCTGAGGATTACATAATTGGCAAGGACAGACTGTTGAGGAGATGGATTGCTGAAGGATTGGTATCAGAGAAGCGAGGCTTGACTCTGATGGAGGTTGCGGAAGACTACTTCAATGATCTGGTGAGTAGAAGCATGATCAATCAGGCAGAAGATATAGTCAGTAACTTGGCAGACAGGAGGGATGAGACATGTCGTGTGCACGACATGATGCTTGAGGTCATGGCATCCAAGTCCCTTGAGGCAAACTTTGTAAGCCTGATAGGTGGTCAGTTTGAAGGGATGTCGTATGATAGGGTTCGCCGCCTCTCCATCCATGGTGACCATGAAGTAGGAGATGTAGGGCCTTCGTCATCGTCATCCAACAAGGAGTTGAATGTGCAGCATGTACGATCAATGAGCATGTTTGGGCTTCAAGCAGATAGGCACAAGCTACTCGACCGTATAGGTGAGTTCACTCTGCTGTGGGTGCTTGATCTGGAAGACTGCATGTGCTTAGAGAACAAGCATTTGCGTTCTATCTGCCGGATGTACCTTCTAAAGTTCTTGAGCTTCAAGGGCACCAATATCAGTGCCCTGCCTTTGGAAATTGGTCAGCTAGAGCACTTGCAGACCCTTGATGTACGCCTCACACAACTCAAAACTCTACCAAATTCTGTGACACAGCTGGAGAAACTTGAGAGTCTACAATCTTCTAGAAAGCGTGAATACTGGGGCGTCCAATGGGAAGATCCAAACGGCCTAGGAAAAATGAAGGCCCTACGCAAGTTGCAGACTGTGACTATCAGATCCAACACTCAAGTCATCAAGGACATCGGTAAGCTGGAGCAGCTTCAAGACTTAGTTATCTGTGTCCATAGAGACATTTCTGTAGATGCTCAGGAGAAGCAACACCTCCCTGGGTAGCTTACACCTCCTCCGACGCCTCAACATTGAAATGATAGGCGAAAAATGGACGCCCAACTTTCTACATCAGTTCAAGTCGCCACCACGACTGCTCACACACCTTAGGCTATGTGGTGCCTTTTCTGGTGAGCCTGACCAGTATATTCACTCAGTTGGGTTACTGGCTAACCTTGTTGACTTTACCATTGCTCATTCACACCTTCGTGGTGACACCCTATTTGACGTCCTGTGTACGTTGCCCAAGCTCAAGATGCTGACTCTCGAGACATCCTTCATGGCTGATAAAGAGGTAGTTGCAAAAACTGGACAACCCTTCAAAGCACTTATGGAACTGAGACTCACCAGAAATTATGTACATCCTGAATTTTACCGATTTGAGACGGAATCCATGCCAAAGCTTGAAAAGCTTGTGGTAGAATTTCATGATTATCATATGCAAACATTGGTTGGAATCGAGAACCTGACAAGCCTTAAGGAGGTGCAGTTCATCGGTAAGAAAAGCAACAAGTCAATGGAAGTTGAACCGGAGAAGCTAAGGCAACAGAATAAGACGGGCAACAGCAAAGGATCTAATCAGATCAGAGTTATAGTAAGATATCTGTAGTGTGGCCGCCCGATCCTAGGATGGCTTGTTAGGGGGTTTCTCCTCTCCTTGTTCTTCATTCTTATAAGTAATGTTTTTCGAATTTCAATTTAAACGAGTTGCACTCTTTTTCCACTCAAGGGAAGCCCTTCAAAGGGTGAGTGGTTTTTTAACGAGGCAGTCTCTATTGTAATTTTCATGAAATATAAATAAGATATTTTCTCCGTAAAATATGAGGAAAAGGTCCCAAAAGTATACCAAAAGCAAACTCAAACATTTTGGCTCAGATTGGGCACTTTTGAACCGCAAACCGACCAAACTGCAGTGCACCTCGTCTCGGCGAGCAGCACGGGGGCGTTGGTCCCTGGCGCGTCTCGGCAGCCCTGTCGAGGGCCCAATGTCGTCGATGGCTTCTAGACTGTCAAGAGTCATCACACCTACGCCCCTCCGGAAAGGGGGCATCCAAACGCCACTAGCCTGTCCCTCGAAGCTTGTGGGTTGTTGTTGATGTTGGGGTATGATTAGGAAAAAAAAAAAAAACACATGTACTCCCTCCGTTCAAATTATAATTCATTTGAGTTTTTCAACCCTAAGATTGACCACTCATCTTATTCAAAAAAATTATGCAAAAATAGTTAAATTTTAGTCATTCTTAAAGACCTTTTGTTAATAAAGCATGCCACAAAAAAAAAAGATATTTTACACAAATTTTTTGATAAGGCGAGTGGTCAAACTTAGGGTTAAAAAGTCAAAACGAACTATAATCTAGAACGGATTTAGTATTTTTATGTCCTCTCTTAATCTGTCCTAAAATACTAGAATACACCAAAGGGAGTATCCATAAGTATTTTTTTATTCACCGGGAAGTGGGGCTAGTATTCGGTAGTTGCAGTAAGATTTTATTCTCTTTTCTGTAAAATGGAAGAACAAGATAGCTCTGTGTGATTTAGTTCAGCAAGCAAAATGCAGCTGATCATATATACCAATATTATAGCAGTCTGCTTTTCCGAGTTCAAAAAAAAAAATATTATAGCAGTCATCTCAATTAAAACAACATTTTAGTGCCTATTATTAGGTGTTAGTACATAAATAGAACCTCGTATCAAGAAGATGTGATTTCAAACCTTGCAGCAGATAATTTACAAGCAATCTGTATATATTGATTGATGTAAATAGCTCCTACTCTGGTCCTTATACAACAGTACAACACAGACATCAGAAAGTTGGCAATTTGCGTGTATCGCCCATCTGGAGATCAAACTTCCATTTATTGGTGTTATTCAATTCTACAAAGGATGCAGCTATAGAATTTCGTACTTTCCTTCTAGGAAAGATGAAAGAAACTATCCTTCATAAACTGTCATCAAGACGTCGATGTAGTCGTGTTCAGACTGTCATCGTGTTGTCATCGCCAATAATTCAAACAACTTGATTGTCATCGCCAGTAATGCAAACAAAGTCTTTTACAACATGCAGTAGAGTATAGATCCAATCACGTTCAATCGATGTCATACCAATGATATCTAGTCTGTACTCAAGACTACTACAATTGATAAAGTTGTGCTTCTTATTTGTTTATACGTTGAGAAATAAAAGATGCAACCACAAATAAACATCCGAGTACTATGTCCGGACTCACATGGTGATTTACTGAAGCTTGCATTTGTTGTTTTGTCCTAGGTTAGATTATGGGTTAAAGTATTAAAATCTAGTACAACAACAAAACAGTTGACTCTGTAATTAATGTACTCCACATGTGTCTGGCAGGCAGTGCAGGAAGTCTCCTCGATCTGTATGTGAATACCGCCGTGCCACCGGCCACAAGCGTGAGATCCGATCGAGGCCGCAAAAAGGATTTGTTTTGGACTTTTGGCTCCAGTAACTGCACATGTTTCCACATGTGTATATTCTCTTCCTATGTCCATAATAAGCTAGCTAGCTGGTGTTGGCCTTTTTTTATAACAAACATGATATATTACTTAACAGCAAAGCGCTGTTATGTGGGCAAGATTTGCCCACTTACATAGTCAAGAGCTGTCCTAATTGGACAGCTCGAGATATGAGAAGGACAATGACAATTTACATCCGGATCTGAGTCTACATCCCCCAAAGTCCTAGCCTATCCTGCAAGAACATGAGCCGAAATGTTTTGTGTCCTAGAAATTTTGTAGACACTAAAGGCTCTCCCCTCTGTCATGTTCCTGAAAGTGTGTGTGTAAAAATCTTGCATCCCATCTAGGAAGTCGCCGTCATTGTCTGCATGAATATGGTTCACCGGGAGCTGGGTTGTCGAGAGAAATGAGGCATGGGTGATGTTCATCTTGTTGAGCACCATTCCTGCAAGAGCAAGAGTTGCCGTCTCCGGCTGTGAACACCGATAGGTTGGCCTTCGTCGTTCGGTTGCCTGACTGTCTGAGGATCGTCCCTACTACCATACCTAGAAACTAATTAAATGATTTCTATGTTCATAACTTTTTTTTTGGGGGCGTTGTTTCTTTTTACCTTAGTAATTATATATAGGCAAAAAGTCTCTAGATTATATAAGTTACAAAAAAAGTCCAATTAGAAATATCATATACTCACGGCTTACAAATGTCTATAATACGCTCACTTATTATTCTACTATGGTGCAGATCCGGTCAAATTCAGCCTACAAAATTTGGTTTTGCTATTTGCTATATAATCACGTGATTTGTTACGTGTTTTTACAGCACTAGATGGAGAAGCATAAAAAGTGCCTTTTGCATTGGGAACCCTATTCTATTTCTAAATTATTGGAGCTATCTTTAGTTTCCATTTTCTTTTATATTTTTGCATTAGGAATCATATCTTTTCTCCTATTCTTCCAACAAGCAGATCCTCCCCTTTCTTTACGTATCGGCACAACATTGAAACGCAAGGAAAAGGGGCCGACATCGCTGTGATGCGTTCGATCCATGCGATAGGGGACAACCATGTCTTTTCGCGGCCTGACGAGGAGCTGTGAGAAGCTCATTTTTCGTGTCTCCATTAACGTAGTAGAAAAAAAAGGCTCCAGCTCCTGCTTTGCCTGTGGAGTTGTTCTTCCAGTTACCCGCTTGGCAGGGCTCTGGCAGGAGCCGGGGCAGCTCTTGGAGCCCAGCTAAATGGCCCCTTCCATCTTCAAACTTATGTCATTCGGAATTCCAATCCTATGCTCCCCTTGCTAGCATCTGGATAGAAAGGATACCCTGTGAAGAATTAATAATATGCAAATGGCACTTGAGTTAATCCTTCAAGTCTTGATATAAGAGATTCATAATTAAAATTACATCTGGTTACCCTTTTTTGCCAAGTTAGTCCTTAAAGGCATCACATTCTTTCTCTATAGATATGTTCCTATGTTTTGTAGAAGCAACACCTTGGTCTCTTAGAACTATGCTCAACTCTAGATTGTTTGAGTTATCACTCTCTAAATCGAGCTGGCGCTTATGCCTTAATTAGGGCAATACATTTTCATGATCGCTTTGCCAACCTTTATGTCGCACTTCTAATGAAGCTAAGAATTGCTTAGCATTATTACAGTGTCAGGGATTTCTCCAGCAAGTTCAACACAGTGCACATCTTCGTAATCATTGGATTCATTGCCTATTCGAGTGATCCCAATGATACTTATCATCAGGGCCGGCCCTGACATTTTTGTGGCCCAGTTCGGAACAAAAATGGAGGCCCCATTTCACCATAAAAATACAAGACAATATTAAAAAAAAACAGTGTCATTAACCAATCTCACACTAACAAGTTTAAAACAAAAGAGAAATGTCTCTAGATTAACAATGCAGTCTGATCGATTGGTATTTTTCCTCTTTAACAGGCCTGCTATCTGCTATCTTTGACTTGTGATTAACTGGGCTTTGTTGATACTTGTGAGGCCTATTAGCACACTAATTTTTTGGAGGCCCCCTAATTCCGGAGGCCCAGTGCGGTCGCACCGCTTGCACTGCCCCAAGGCCGGCCCTGCTTATCATCCTCAAATTCTTCAACCCTCCAGTAAAGAGTGCTAAAAATCACCTTCTCCTGTCGTGAGAGTAGGACCGTACGTTCTTACATATGGCATGGTTACTATTCTGTTGAACCCTCCTAGTCCACCATCAGAATTTCAGAATCAAGACCCTGTCCAGCATGTTGATGACTAGCTCTTTCTCAATCCATAAATGAGCAGGTCAAACAGCTGTGGAATACCTTCTTTGCCCCTAGGTAATTCATCAAATTTACAAATCACAATTCCTTCTAGTTAGGCAGAATTTTTTACAGTTCAGCTATTGTTTAATAAGAATTTTAGTTGGGTCAGACAGCTATTGTTCTCTGGCATGGTTTCCTTCCTTAGGCACAGTGATGATGGGGGTGGTTGTCTTCTCAGTTCCTGCAGCATGCCCAGACTTTAAGTTCCCTTGTTTGGCAGGGACAGGAGATGAAGGCCAAGGCCCTAGTAAAAAATTGAGAGGTGCAAACAGGCTTCCTGCAATAGTGGGGACAGAGGTAAGGAGAAGCCCCAGAATTTAAAATCAATAACAATGGGTACAAACACATGAATTGCATTGACAAAAATTGTCCTGGCTGTTGCACGAAGCCACCAACCTTGAAAAATAGGCAATTAAACAACTTGCTACTCAATTTTGCAAGTTTGATGAGGCTAAAGTCAATGATGACATTTTGTAGTCCAAGAAAGAAGGACCCATCCAGTGGCCAGAGCAAGGATTGCTGGGTAGGATGGAGGGCAAGAAGCTGATGCCCCAGCAACCAACTAGTTTGTCAATGAATTGTGCAAAAATGCAACACAATGGAGGGGTGGAAGATTTTGTTTGTTTGACTGTTCACCTAGACCTTGTAGTAGGTGTCATCAATGTAATGCTTTTGTTAAGCAAGCTCAGTGATACTCTTACTTTTTCATGCTGTAAAAGCCAACCTATGGTGGGGCTTTCCCTGAACCAATACTTCTATCAATGTTTCAATGGATCAAGTCGCTATTAGGAAATGGAATGTGGTATGCTGGAATGTGAGAGGGCTTAATGCTTCAGAAAATGGGATTCCATTAAAAGCAAGATCTCTCAGTCCAATTGTGATGTTGTTTGTCTGCAGGGAACAAAGAAAGATTCGTTTGATAGGGCTTTCCTGAAAAAGATTTTGCCATCTGGCTTGTCTCCACTTCCTCTTTTCTTTCTCGAGCTATTAAACTTGAGCTCACCAATGCAGTGTTCACTACTCTCCCAACCTTCCATCTATGTGCACTGACCCTCCTCAAAGGGGTCATCAAATAAATTGACAAGTTTAGAAAACACTGTTTATGGAGAGGGTCTGATGTCAATGCAAGAAAAATGCCAAAGGCAGCATGGAAAATGGTCTGCAAATCAAAGGATGAAGGTGGACTTAGGATAATTGATCTAAAAAACACAATGAGTCTCTTTTAGTGAAAAACCTGGACAAATTCTTCATTATGAAGGATATCCCTTGGGTGGCACTCATCTGGGAAAAGCATTACTTGAATAGAAAGCTACCCGACCATATAAAAAGGGGTCTTTAAATTGGAGGGACATCTTGATCCTTTCTGAATGACTACAAGGAGCTTGCTACTATCACGATGCACAATGGGGAGGGTCATGTTTTTTGTGGTCAGACAAGTGGTGCCTTAAAAATCTAATGGTGGATTTCCCAGAACTCTTATATTTTGCGAAGAACAAGAACTTGACAGTCTGTAAATGGTTACAATTGTCAGAGCCTTTGAATCTATTCAGTCTTCCACTAAATTGGGGCCTTTCAAAGCATCCAAAGTCTACAAGCACATCATGGGACATGAGCAAATTCCTCAGGCTTTCAAGTGGCTACGGAAGAACTGTTGTCAGCCCAAGCACAAAGTGTTTTTGGGCTGCTTTTGAAGGACAGGTTGAGTACTAGAAATATCCTCAGAAGGAAAGGAGGAAACAACACCTTTTCCTGACATGTACTTTCGCCCAACAATGATGGCAGGAGGCTGAAATCAATATGCAGGGACTCTTCGATATTTATCAAGCTAACGAGGCAATCAAAACACAAAGTCATCATAATTTCTTTATGATCATGCCTATCCTTATGTGTTGGGCAGTCTGGAATGTGAGAAATGATTTGATCTTCGAAGGCATTCCAGCAAGCTCAGGGAGGGCTAGAGAAATTTTCAACAAGGAACAGAGAATCCTAACCCTGCGGGTCAAGGCAAAAGTTTAGCGCCGCATTTGATTCATGGATCAAAATCTATTGTAATCTGTTTTTTATTTTTCTTTGTCTTTTTTTTTTTTTTTTTCTTAAAGTTCTGGTTGTAATCCCTTGCTTTTTGTAATTTGTGCAAGATCTTTGCTCTTAATAAATTCCTATAGGGGTGCGCTGCCCCTCCAGTTTTATCAAACAAAAATAAAGCCAACTTAGTCTTCCCTTTTTGTAATGGGAATTTGGTCTAGTCGAGGAGATGCATCTCTTTGGTCCTGTCCATAACCTCTGAAGGACATAGCAGTGACTGAAAATAATTAAATTTAGATAACATTTTGTCAGGGTATATAAACATTATGTCAAGCATAAATTAAATCCTACGTTGCTTTGATTAATACATGGTAGTGACATTTATAATTCTCATAACCATTGGGTGGAAACGAGAAACAAACTAAATATAAACATATACATAAAAATTAACATTGTTCAAATATATAAACGTAAGCCACAATGAAATATCTAAATAGAATTTCCCTTTGCTTCATCCTAACTAAAAATCATTAATAATATAACCGCAGATATGACTTTTTTTCTCTCTCGAATATGCAAAAGGATTGCATATCTTTTGTATTAAAATCGAGAAATAGTGAAGATTACAACGACGGACTACGAATGACGCACTATTACTAAGCTAATCATACTACCTAGTCGTCACCGTTGGTGAGACACGATGGCTTGGCGCGGCACCTCGACCGCCTCGGCCCCTCTGATAGTAGTTCCGAGAAGAGTTCTCTTGCCTCTTCATGAGAGGGGGTGGGGTCTTCGCGGAAGACGCAATCATAGGCCTCCTCGACAGCCGTGGAAGCTTGGAGGGCATCGTCCGTCGATAGATGAATCCCATCGGATGTACCACTGGTATCTCCCCAGCTTAGAAATTTCTAAAATAACTAAAATAAACATGGTCAGATTTGCTCACCGCAACTTGCTTAGTGCGTGGCCCCACCACGTGTCCGATCGCAATCTTTAAAGGCATCTTACCAGTTGGCTAGTTGATTAGTATTTGTTACGGATTCTCTCTCCTCAACATTTTAATCAACAAGACATATTGGATCGATGGGACAACTTGTATCAGTATATATATAAGATCGACGTCGAGCACTCCTAGCTCTAGGCTACAGTAAAACCCATTAATTCTTCATCTTGTGACGACCAAGAGATCGATCGGAGAGAAGCAATGGAGGACGCAGCGAAAACCCTTGTGAGCAACATTGGTCAGCTGGCAGGGGAGGAGTTCCGGAAGCTCCGAGGCGTGGGCACTGGGCGGCGAGGTGGCCCGGCTGAGAAACGAGCTGGCCACCATTAACGCCCTGCTACGCATGCAGTCTGAAGCCGACGAGGGCGCCATGAGCCACTTCGTCCGGGAGTGGATGAAGCAGCTGCGGGAGGTGGGCTACGATGCTGAGGACTACGTCGACCTGTACCGGTGCCGTGTCAGGCGCCGGTCCAGCGACCCCCTTCTAGTGCAGTGGAAACGGCTCCTAGGCACCCTTTGGGCTCGCCACCGCCTCGCCGGTGACATCAGGGACCTCCGCGCCCTTGCCGCCGCCACCAACGAGCAGCATGCTCGTTACGGCGTCAGCCTCCAGCCGCTGAGCGGCCCTGCTGCTTCTCGGCCAGTGGCAGCTTCCGGGCATGCGCCCCTCCATCGTGCCGATGGCCCCAGTCCAACTCAGTTCATCGGCATCAAAGAGCAGGCTAAACTCCTGTCCAAGAAAATGAAGCCGGCGAATGACGACGGCAAGAAGCTCAAGGTGTTCTCCATCGTCGGGTTCGGTGGGCTCGGGAAGACCACGCTGGCCATGGAGGTCTGCCGGCAGCTGGAAGCGGACTTCCCAATCCAAGCGCAAGTGTCCGTGTCCCAGGTGTTGGACCTCAAGGGACTTCTGAAGCGCGTGCTGCAGCAGATCGTCAAGGTCAAAGTAAATAGCAATGAGCAGACCCAGCATACCCTGGGTAACATCGACAGCATGGAAGTTGAGGCGCTGGGAGAAAAGCTCAAAGAGACTCTCGGAGACAAAAGGTACGATTAATTTCATACGCACATACTGTTATAAGTGGCGCGGCGGAAAGCGGCACGGCTCGTTGTATCACAAGCAAAAGCGGGCCTAGCACCCGGGGTCAACGGGCAGCAACACATATAAAGGCTTGGGTCTAACTCAACCCAAAAGACTAGCCTTTTTATATGTGTTGCTCCGGCAAAGCAGCCCGCTTTTGCTTGTGATATAACCAGCTGGGCCGCCGCCTCCCGCCACTTATAACAAGTGGTATCACAAGTAAAACGGGCCTAACACGGAGCAACACATATAACGGCTTGGGCCTAACTCAACCCAAAAGACTAGCCCGATAGGTGAGGACTGCCCATCCTATATGTTGTGCTCCTCTCCATCGATTACCGATGTGGGACTAAACCCAACAACGCGTCTTGTAATCCAGCAACGGCAGATCAAACTTCATCGACGTCCGCCATCGAACACTAATCTGACAACCAAAGCTCCGATGCCACTTGTTAGAAATGTGACGCGAGTAAACGATGAAGTTAATCAAAATTTAAATTGCAGGGACACAATATTTAACGTGGAAAACCCTCCCAATGCGGGAGAGTAAAAAACCACGGCGTAGGCCCGAAACACTTCTCACTATATCAAGAGTCAGTTACAACGCCGTATGGCTGCTTACAAGAGAGAAAAAGAATAATTGTGTTGTCTCCCGGGAGGATTGGTCTAAATATATAGGGAGGAAAACTCTCTACCTCCACATCAATTAGCAATATGGTACTAATTGATGTCGCTCCGCCTTCATCGTTAAACGGGCCTTCGGTAGTTGGCGGCCCAATATGAATTTGGAACATATATTTCAACAAACTCCACCTTGAGACAAATTCCTCTTGTAGCATAAATCAACTCCTTCATCCCGAACATAACAAGAAAAATATTTACGGCCCACATAGCCTCTTGGGCTAATCAATTAAACCAACTAAGCACGAGCACAGCTCAAACTTAGCAACGAGAAATGAGCTTTGTCATCATATCGGCGGATTATCATGAGTGCTCGATCTTGCATACCTTTAACTTACCATCTTCGATCACATCACGAACAAAATGATACTTGATATCAATGTGCTTAGTCCTCTCATGGAACATCGATCTTTAGTAAGATAAATGGCACTCGACGCCACACGGTATAAATTAATGCAAGAATCAACTCCACACAGCTCGGCGTACAAACCTTTCAACCAAATCAATTCTTTTGCACGCCTCAAAGAATGGCCATGTATTACGCCTCGGTAGTAGACAAAGCAACAACGGATCAAAGTAGCCCTCCAACTCACGGCACAAACCGCCAACGGTGAACACATAACCAGAAAGATGCACATGAAGATGAAGTTGTTCACTCTCAAGATGAAGGAGGGTGATTCCGTGATGAGCCACATATCCGTGTTCAAGGAGATGGTTTGCCGACCTAGTGTCGATGGAGGTTAAGTATGATGATGAGGACTTAGGTCTTTTTTTTGTTATGTTCTTTGCCCTCTTCGTATGCAAATTTTAGTGACACCATATTCTTGAGCCGTGATGAACTAACCCTTACGGAAGTTTATGAGGCACTCGGTCTAGGGAGAAGATGAAAGGCATGGTGTCGATAGCACGTCGTCATCAAGGGCGGCGCTTTGCGGTGAGAGGCGGATCGAGCATAAATCCTCGGTGACAACAACGATCGTCACAAAAGCCGTTCAAAGTCCGGACCGCCTAAGAAATTCTGTAAGTATTGTAAGAAGAAAACTCATTTTATTGAGGATTGTGCGAAGTTGAAGGCTAAGGACAAGAATAAAAATAAGCCGGATGGTAAGGTTCTTTGCTTCGGCCACTGCTGGCGATGATTCCGATTCGGGGAGATTGTTTGGTAGTTTTTCTTTGGTATTATACGGTCATGATGAATGGATACTTGATTCACATGTTCATTTCATATCTGCACTAATAGAGATTGGTTTAGTTCATTTAAGCACATTGTGTAGAATGGAGATGTTGTGCGTATGGGAGGCGATAACCCATGTGAGATTGTGGGGATCGGATCGGTTCGGATCAAGGCTCATGATGGCATGACACGCACTCTGAAAAAATGTCGGTACATACCGAGATGTCTAGAAATCTTATCTCGCTCAAAGACGCTTGATGCGAGAAGGTTGCGATTACTCGGTTCCAATGGCGTTCTAAAGGTATCAAAAAGGTTCCCTTGTTTGTTTGAAAGGTGATATGAATTACGCCAAGTTATATGTTCTTAGAGGAAGTACTTTACATGGTTACATTTCGCTTCTTTGCTGCTTTTTCTAATGATGAATCTAGTAAGACTAACCTTTGGCATATGCGTTTGGGACATATGAGTCAATTTGGTATGGCGAGAATTGATAAAAAGAGACCTATTAGATGGCTGCACCGAGTAGCATGAAGTTTTGTGAGCATTGTATTTTTAGGGAAGCATAAAAGGGTAAAATTCAACACCTCGATTCATACCACTAAAGGTACACTTGATTATGTACATCTTTGACTTATGGGGTCCGTCTCGTAAGCCTTCTCTTGGTGGTGCTCGTTACATGCTTACTATTATTGATGACTACTCTAGAAGGGTTTGGCCTTATTTTACGAAAAATAAAGATGATACCTTTCTTTGCTTTTAAAGATTGGAAAGTGATGATAGAAAGGCAAACCGATAGAAAAGTAAAATTGCTTCAATGCTTGATAATGGTGGAGAGTTACGTTCGGTTGCTTTTTAATGATTATTGCAGGCAAGAAGGCATTTTAAGGCATCACACCATACCGCATACCCCTCGGCGAGAATGGTGTGGCCGGCGCATGAACGAGAACCATCATATCAAGGGCTCGTTGCATGCTATCAATGCCGGGATGAGCAAGCGTTTTTTGGGTGAAGCGCTAACACTTTGCATGTTACTTGATAAACAATTAAGCCTTCTATTCCACTAAATAAGAAAACTCCTATTGAGGTATGGTGCAGTACACTGGCGATTATTCACGAGTTGAGAGTTTTTGGTACCTTTGCTTATGCTCATATTGATAATGGAAAATTAGAGCCTAGAGCTGGTAAATGTCTTTTTCTTGGTTATGGTTCGGGAGTTAAAGGCTATAAATTGTGGAATCCCGAAGCAGGAAAGACTTTATGAGTAGGAGTGTTGTTTTCAATGAATGCATGATGTTTAATGACAGTTTGTCCTCGGATCATGTTCGAAATTTAAAAAGAGTTGCGATATCGGTGTGCGGGTGGAGCATGATGATCTTTGAGACAGGTGTGCGGTGGAGCCTGTTCGTGAGAAGTTCTTGATAATGATGCTCATGATGATGTTCGACAAACTCACGGTGTGCAGCTCGAGGAGCTGCTCGATCCGCCTATTGCTCAACGCAGATCAAAGAGAAGTTGTGGTGCTCCACCCGTCTTATTGAAGAATGTAACTTATCTTATTATGCCTTGAGTTGTCTTTGAACAGTGGAGAAACGTTCATGAGCCAACCACTTACAAAGAAGCTATTGGTTGTGGTGATCGTGAGAAGTGGGTTTCAGCTATGCATGAGGAGATTGTTGGGTTTAGTCCCACATCGTGTCGATGGAGAGGAGCACAACATATAGGATGGGGGCAGTCCTCACCCTATCGGGCTAGTCTTTTTTGGGTTGAGTTAGGCCCAAGCCTTTATATGTGTTGCTCGGTGTTAGGCCCGTTTTTGCTTGTGATACAACGAGGGGCCGTTTTCCGCTGCGCCACTTAAAGAAATTTTGGATTCATTTGCGCACTCTAAGAAGTGGTATCGAGAGCCGAAGGTCGGGAAAACCGTGAAAATATCTCTAAGTCACATGTTGACGGGGGGGCCCGTGTCTCTAAAGGGTCACGAAAGTCCTTGTGACCGGAGAATCAAAACTTCGGGGCACTGTAAAATCTTACGTGAGATCACATGGGTTGTCATGTGATGGAAGAGTTGGGTCCGATGTGTGACGGGGAGATTGTTGGGTTTAGTCCCACATCGGTAATCGATGGAGAGGAGCACAACATATAGGGATGGGGCGGAGTCCTCACCTATCGAGGCTAGTCTTTTGGGTTGAGTTAGGCCCAAGCCTTTATATGTGTTGCTCGGTGTTAGGCTCGTTTTGCTTGTGATACAACGAGCCGGGCCGTTTTCTCGCTTTAGCGCCACTTAAAAGGCTGGATTCCGCTTAAAGACTCTAAGACATACCGCGTCACCTATTTCATTATTATACCCTCCATTCCAAATTATAAAACTTTTTTGACTTTTCTAGATGTATTTTCTTTACTATGCATCAAGTTATACACTATGCATCTCTAGATACAAAGTAAAAGCCGAAAGTTTTATAATTTGGAATGGAGGTATGTAAATGTCTCTGCATTGTAATGTGTACACATAATATATCATGATAACATATATCAGAGCATGTATATATTAACTAAAATGGATATTGTGATTGTAATGTTTAGAACATCAATACTCAATATTATATAAAAGCTTTCAACAAAGATCAATAATTAAGATATAACTTCAATTTTTTATGCAAAACTAATTAAAACATCAACTTCATATTAATTTGTTCATAATGTAAGAACCTATTGTATCACTTCATGCCTACAATATGTGAAAGATAAGATTGCACTTTAAAAATTAAAATTTGTCTTGAATTTCCTTTGTGTGACAATAGTTTAATATAAGTCATTTCGTATTCTTTGGACATCCTATGCATAGTCAAATGCATATTGCTTGCTAGCCTTTAATACATTTCAGGAAACCGAACCACAAGCTTTAATTAGTTCTTACCTCTAATTAGGCAAAAGAAACACAAAGTTCTTGCTTCAATAGTACAGCCCACAGAGCATAACACTGATGTTTTTTCTCTCGAATATACGGGAGAGTGCATATCATTGTATTAGAAAGGAGAAAAAAGCGTTAGAGGTACAGTTCCACTCCTGGCGTTAGTTTTCGATAAGGATTACATTGTGACGATTAAGATTCCTAACCAAAAGTGCGGCTCCATCAGACTATCCTTGCGCCAGCACCTCCACCCCTTTTGCGCCAGCCCTGATCCACTGATCAGCTTCCGTCTTGACGAGCTGCAGAACCTCGATGATTGATGCTGATGTTTCCGGAATAATCTCGCATTCCGTTCTTTCCGCAACAGCCAAGATACCAGTCGCGAAGAGTGAGTCCAGTCCTTTCTGGCACTCTCCATTGGCCGCGGAGCACACACGTCACCACCAGGTCAACGCCGCCAGCGCCGATGCTGGCAGTTGTATGTGTAGTGCCAGGAGGACGTAGAACCATACATCTCTGGAGAAGGGACATCCAGCTATGATGTGGTCGGTCGATTCCTGTTCCTGATCACAGAGGTAGCACTGGCCCTCGCGTCGAGACCGTGTATCGCTTGTCGGTCAGCCGTCCAATGCCTTTTTTCGGGGCGAACCAGAGAAAGATTTTGATCCGCGAGGGCGCCCCAGTCTTCTAGACTAACTTGTGCCCGACCATTTTGGTCATCCCAGCATGCATCATGTTGTATGCTGACTTGGCCGAATACTGCCCATCCGATGTCCACACGCCAAATTGTCCTATCGGGCTTATCATTGAGCTAAATGTCGTCGGTGAGCGACCGGAGGCGCATGTAGTCCATTGTTGCATCGACTGAG
This sequence comes from Hyparrhenia diplandra, assembly GCA_015847255.1. Lineage (NCBI taxonomy): Eukaryota > Viridiplantae > Streptophyta > Magnoliopsida > Poales > Poaceae > Hyparrhenia > Hyparrhenia diplandra. The sequence continues at coordinate 81,953 of JADLZK010013278.1, read as the reverse complement.
ATTCCTTGGGTGATGGCCCTTACCCATGCACTGTTGGTTAGAGCCTCTCGAATGGTTTGTGGGATTCTTGTTCTCCCAGAACAAAGCGCTGCAACCATAATTGTGTTGGATGAATGTGGAGGCTTTGAAGAAGGCTTGGACTACTTTGCGTGTCTTTATGGGTAGCTGACTCCACACACGATCTTGGTCTGTTTTTTGCAACCACAGCCACCTTGTCTATAGTGCAAAACTAGCAAGCTTGAGGTCGCTGACCCCCAAGCTGCCCAAGTGTGTTGGTCTGCAGCACGTTGTCCAGGCGGCCATGCACTTGCCCCTGATGGACTGATCGAATCCTGCCAAAAAGAACCTCTGGCGGATGGCCTCGAGCTTCTTTCCTGGCCCAAGGAGGTAGGTTTTCCGCCATCATTGCATAGATTGGCACCACACAGAGGACTGACTTGATCCAAACCAGCCTGCCACTTCTCGCCATGAGAGAGCCATGGCATGGGAGGAGCTTCCTGGCCACAGACTCAACAAGCGACTGGAAGTGAGCTTTGGGGATTTGCTTGGTGCTGAGAGGTAGGCCCAGGTACTTGATCGGGAATGGCTGCAACTGGCACCCCAGGATTTGCACGATCTCTTGCATTGATTCCTCCCCTACGTAGATGGGTGTGATTGAGCACCTGGCCAGGTTTGTATGCAGGCCTGAGACCCGACCGAAGACTTGCCCTCTGGTGGATTAAGATGGCTTCCCCTATGGTGGATCCAGATGGTGTAGCGGCAGATCCTAATGTCCTGGTGTCAGATTTAGAGGGCTCCCCCCGATAGTAGAGCCGCTTTGGTGGCAGGCTATACCTTAGTGGTGGATCTAGGTCACATCGGCGAAGGGCCTTGCCTCAGCGGCAGATGAACAATGAGGATGGTTTTGCGGATCTAGATGGCGTGGGCTTGGTTGGGCTCAATGGTGGGCCCTATATGGACTCACCATTGGGCTAGGCTAATACCTATATTATTTAAATTTGATTTTCAGAGGTGGGAAAGTGTGCAACATGATCGGCCCCGTATGGCTCATCATTGGGCCCACTTTGAGCTGGACCTCCTACAGCCTCCAGCCCGTCGATTTACGCTCAAAAATAACAAAGACAGTAAAAATAACAGTAAAAAAATAACAAAGATTAGCATTTACAAAGACAGTAAAAAATAACAGCGAGCCTAGAAGTTGTGGGTTTGAGTGTCCATGGCTTCACTTTTGCGGATCAAACTGAAAATTAAATTGTGTAAGTTTTAAATTTATTTTTAGGGATGGTTGACTAAGTCAATTGCGTCTAAATTTGACTAAGTCAATTGCGTCTAAATTATTTCTAGTGACTGTAGACGTAACGTATATATGGCGCAGGATATAAATCTATTTTACCACATGGGCATATTTTTAGTATAATGTAATAAAAATAGAGTTATTTATTTTAACAATGTTTGAAAGTTCCGGCCATATGTAACTTTGGGGAGGGGAAGCTGCATTGGACCCTGCCCCCTAGGCCTTGTTTGTATGTTTTCAAAATGAGAGGGATTGAATAGGATTGGAGGGGGTTGACAGGGATTTTGAATTGTTAAGGGATGATCCTTCCATCCCTCCCAATCCCCTTGGTTTTGGGATCAAACGAACAGGTCCTAAAGGATTTAATTTTCCTCCATCCCTCCCAATTAGACCCTGATTCGTTTTATAATGCATCAAAGCAGCCAACACCTTCCTTGATTATTGGTGGTTTGACAACGTATTCCTGGTTTACCATGTTTATTTTACTGAGATAACATGGTGCCTATAAGCCTTATGTCAAGGAGCGAGTAAAAAAGGCCTTTCGGATGTGTGTATCTATTTCTTGAAAAAGTCGACAATAGTGATTTGTTGTCTAATATCCACAAAGCTAAGTTTAAAAAAGACACTCATTAAACTGATCTTGTGAAAGATCTTTGTTTTTCATGGAACACTGTACGCATACAATGTTATTTTCACATTATTTGATCTCATCGTCTTGCATTGTTACCTAGTGCTAGTGATGCTCAAAGTTCAACAGCAAGTTTGAATAAACATTATGTCAAAACATTAAACTTCTTTGAAGAACTACTATCTTTCTTCACGTACAATTCTTTCACTTCTCTACCTCATGTGCCTAACATGTTTGTGTCGTTTGGGCAATATAGAGTTTTATCATTGTTTTGACTATAGAAAGAAAATGTCTTTTGTGAGTAAACTTTTTATTTGTACTAGATATTTAGTTAGCAAGTGTTCCATTCTTTGCCTGTATATAACTTAACTTGTATATCATTGTGAATCTAGGTACCTCATTATGATCGATGATGTTTGGGCCATAGCAGACTTGGGAAGTGATTCTATCCAAGTTACCACTGGAGAGCAATTGCGGCGCAGAGAATCATTGTGACCACCCGAATTGATACTGTGGGCGGATAAGGCAAGCTCAAGTGCTAGTGATTACATCCATCATATGGAGCCGCTCACTGAAGAAAACTCAAGAAGTTGTTCCTCAGCAAAGCATTCGGTTCTGCACCATGCCCCACTGAAAGCTAGAAGATGTTATGGGACAAGTTTTAAGAAAATGTGGAGGGCTGCCATTGGCCATTATAAGCATTGCCAGCCTTTTGGCAAGCTACACTCAATGCCTAGAAATGTGGGAAAGAGTATTGAAGTCATTTGGTTCACGGATGGAAAGCCACCCTTCCCTTGAGGGGATGAGGCGTATAATCACTCTTAGCTTCGATCACCTGCCTCATCACCTTAAGGGTTGCATGATGTATCTTGGTATTTTTCCCGAGGATTACATAATCGGCAAGGACAGACTGTTGAGGAGATGGATTGCTGAAGGATTGGTATCGAGAAGCGAGGTTTGACCCCGATGGAGGTTGCGTAAGGCTACTTCAATGATCCGTGAGCGCGAAGCATGATTGATCGAGCCGAAGATATAGTCGGTGAACGTGTGATGGGACAGACGAGACTTGCCGTGTGCATGACATGATGCTTGAGGTCATGGTGTCCAAGTCCCTTGAGGCAAACTTCATAAGCCCGATAGGTGGCCAGTTTGAAGGGATGTCCTATGATAGGGTTCGCCGCCTCTCTATCCATGGTGGCCTTGGAGTAGGAGTTGTAGAGGCTTCGTCATCATCGTCATCCATCAAGGAGTTGAATGTGCAGCATGTACGATCACTAAGCATGTTTGAGCTTCAAGCAGACAGACACAAGCTACTCGATCGTATAGGTGAGTTCACTCTGCTGAGGGTGCTTGATCTAGAAGACTGCATGTGCTTAGAGGACAAGCATTTGCATTCTATTTGCCAGCTATACCTTCTAAGGTTCTTGAGCTTGAAGGGCAAAATGTCAAAGACTTGCCTTTGGCAATTGGTCAGCTAGAGCACTTGGAGACCCTTGATGTACGCCTCACACTCCTGACAGATCTTCCCGACTCTCTGACACAGCTAGAGAAACTTGAGAGTTTACAGTCTTCCAAAAAGGATACATACTTTGGTGTCCGATGGGAAGATCCAAAGGGCCTAGGAAAAATGAAGGCCCTACGCAAGTTGCAGACTGTGACTCTCAGATCCAATTTTGAGGTCATCGAGGACATTGGTAAGCTGGAGCAACTGCAAGAGTTAGTTATCTTGGTTGATAATGAAGACATTCCTGAGAAGGCTAAGGAAAAGTTGAACCTCTCCCTGAGCAGGTTACACCTCCTCCAACGCCTGAACATTGAAGCAAGGGAGTCCAGCATTCTATATCACCTCGAATCGCCACCACGACTACTGACACACCTTAGGCTACGTGGTAGCCTTGATTGTGAGCGTGGATACCGTGTATGGAAGCACTGGGTTGGGTTATTGGCTAACCTTGTTGACTTTACCTTGTCTTTTACATACCTTCGTGGTGACACCCTATTCGACGTCCTGTGCACGTTGCCCAAGCTCAAGATGCTGACTTTTGAGTCATACTCCGCTACCGATGAAGAGGTAGTTGTAAAAACTGGACAATCCTTCAAAGCACTTACGGAACTGAAACTCCTCGAATGTCATGGAGTTCCTAAATCTTACCAATTTGAGAGGGAATCCATGCCAAAGCTTGAGAACCTCGAGGTACTGTTTCATGATGATTTGGAGAAAACAATTGACGGAATCGAGAACCTGCATTTCATCAGTACCAATAAGAAAGGCAGCAAGTCAATGAAAGATGAACAAGAGAAGGTAAGGCAAGAGAATAAGACACACAGCAGCAGTGGATCCAATCAGATCACAATTAAAGTCAAATATTAGTGTGGCCGCTCTATCCTAGGATGGCTTGTTCGGGGTTTTTCCTTTTCCTTTTTCTTTATCCTTATAAGTAGTGTGGTTGAATTTTAATGTAAACGAGCTGCACTCTTTTTCCACTCATGGGAAGCTCTTTCGAAGAGTGAGTGATTTTTTAACGAGGCAGTCTCTATTGTAATTCTCATGAAATATGATATTCCTTTTCCTGAAATATGAGGCAAAGGCCGAAGAGTATATACCAATAAAAGCAAACTCAAACATCTCGGCAAACATCTCTGGAAAAGCTAAGCACAACAACAAGTAGAGTTATTAAACTTCGTAAAATAAAGATTAACACAACTTATTACACTTTCACAATAAGTGAACCCAGATTCTACGAAGCGTATGCTTTAATTACCTTTTCAGTTTTCACAAATAAGTGAAACATGCTTCTAAGTGAAGCATACACGTCACCCCATCGCCAAAAAGTGAGGGGACGGCGTTTTCAATTTTCACAGGAAGACCATGCTTCTAAGTGAAGCTTGTATGCATCGTCTTCGCCAAAAAGGTGAAGGGATGGTGTTTTCAATTTTATAATGATAGAAATATGCTTCTATGCGAAGGTATGCGTCACCTTCACCAAGAAGTGAAGGTACAGCGTTTTCAATTTTCACAATAATTGAAATATGCTTACAGTGAAGTGAAGCTTACAAGTCACTTCGCAAAAAGAAAGTTCAGGAACGGTGTTTTATTTTCTCAATAAGTGAAACACACTCCTACGCTTCAAAAAAAACGCTCCTACGTGAAGTTTACGTGTCATCTTTGGAAAGAAAATAATTGAAACAAGATTCTAAAGAAAATTTACCCGTCACCTTCACAGAAGTTGAGGGGATGGCGATCGATTTTCTTAATAAGTGGAATACGCTCCTACTCGAAGTAAAATGAGAGGACGACGTTTTCGATTTTCATCACAATATAAGTGAAACATGCTTCTAAGCAAACCTTTACGTGACACCTCTTCGTTTGCCAAAAGTAAAGGAGACAACGTTTGTTCAATTGTAAATAAATGAAATGAAACAAACTTCCAAGCCAAAGCGAACGTGTCACTTTAAAAAAAGTTGGGCTTCGCTACACCCTAAGTAACCGTAAGCTGTTCATTTTTATGATCGGACGGTTATGACAACGTATTACCTCCTAGGAGGTAATAGATGAAATAAATATTGAATTAGTTTTAAAATTTATAAAATTGAATAAATAATGGAAGTTTCAGATACAATTTTTTTCTAGATTGATTGATGCATGCATGATCCGGTGGATATGGCAGTTTTTTTTAATAAAATAGAAAAAGAAATTGCAACTTTGAACTTGGTATATTTTGGTTACCATGTATTTTGTAACTTTAGATACGGTTTTTTTTAAATCTAGTTGTAACCGGAAGGATGACAGCAAATTTAATTTGTATGCAACTTTTGTTCTATACGTCACAGCTATATGTTGTTATTGTCCAATGTATTTTATTTTTTTTGCCAACATCTTTTAGTTGATTTGCACCATATTTTAAGTAGGAGGATTTCCACGCGTTGCCGCTGGTCCGAGGAAGGAATATAAATGGCTGGTTAGGATGTTGATCACTAAGAATTAGGAGATGGTCCGGATGGATATGTATGCAAGAACATGAGTGGATATTAATTATATTATATAGTGCATTGCTTAGTTGGACAATTTGTATGTTGAGATATAAGCTAGTGAGGCTTTGATGAGTGGATATTAATTATATCTGTTAGTGCATTGTGTAAGTGGATAGCTTCCATGTAGAGAGAAATAGCTAAATGGATATTAATTGTTTATGATACAACATTGTCTAGGTGGATAGTTTGCATGTTGACACAAATGGCTTAGCGGGGTTTGTTCTTATAGGAGTAGTAGATTTGGAAGTTCTTGTTAATTATACAATATAGTTTTGACCGAAGTTATCACGAGGCACATTTGACCATCTCCAAGAGTTTGCCAAATTTTACTTAGCAAACTTGTGTTTTGCCAACTTGTAAAAGTATATGCCAAGTAAAAAAAAAGTTCATATTTCGCTCCCAAAATTAACGTTTCAGATATTTAAATACAATTAAGGGAAAGGATAAAGAAAAAAAACTTTTGCAAAGTGGACACAAAACATTTCGCAAATTTACCAAGCCCATATCCGAAAACCATTGTCTTAAACTTTTGCATCTAGACCCAGCAAAGAGTTTCTATTTGAATTTCTACCCTTTATTCCTCTTCTTCACGGAGAGGCACGAGCATGGCAACAAGCAATAGGATGCAAGCAATAGGAACATGACATCATATATGTGCTTGTCTATAATGTAGATCATAATCATCATCATGAATAATATTCTAGTGTCAACCAGCATGGTAAGACAAGTAGTATTGCATAAATAAAACAAGTCTAACAAGCTGCTAGCACTAATCATGAAGATCAAAATATTGGCAACAAAATGAATAAAATGTTTGATAAATTCATACCCCGATCCGAGCCAGAAGCACCAGAGAATGACATGATCCTTGTTGTCGAAGATGAAGTCCGCTCCCAATCACCGGAAGAAGAACGCGAAGAACCAGCGAGTAGTCGTGGTCCTAAGACACCCCCAAAAACGTGATTGCCCGGCTATCACCCAAGCAGGCGATCTCGTAGACGGCAACGTTTCGAGGCCTACTCTTCCTGTCGTGTGCGCGCCTTGAGAAGGAACGGGAACCGCTCAAGTGCTGCTGGACTGTGGTGTTCTGTCAGCTACCAAATGAAAACTCGCCTCTGCCTTTTTATGCTACGTCAAAATGGTAAGCCAAAGGCCACCAAGCACTTGACCAGCTGAAAAGCCAAGAGGCCAACGTGGGTATGGCTAAAGGCCAAAAGCCCACTTGAACGTGAAGGCAATTAGCATGGTAATTAAGCCAACAGGCTGATCGGAAGTTTAAGTGAAAAAAGACACACAAGATATAATGGAAGAAAAGAAACTCCCATGAACTCCCGTCATCAACCCATGCATGCTTGCCTCAACAATTATTTGCACCATAGAATTTATTAGATTTATTAAATATTAATAGGCCAAACCCATATTATATCTAACACCGATTTCATGCATGTAACATATCTTTTTAATTGATTATGTAACATGACGTTTTGTGCCTTGCCAACTGCACATGGTACGTGCGAACTGATCATAGATCAGTTGGGTCTCTTATCCAAGAGCCCAGTTTCTTACTAGCTCTTCATCACACCCTTGTGGTAGAGTGAAACGTTCCTTGACTTCATCCCAAAGAGCATCCTTCTCGGCTTTAGTAACATAACTGATATGTTGATCATCCTTCAGCATCTTCCATTCGCGGGTGTCCACCGAGAGTCTATTCCTAACAAGAGCCCCACAGTGGTTTATAAATTTTTTAGCACTGGCTACTGGCTACAACACTTCTCCGGTTAAAGGATTGACTTCTGTGATTGTGTAGTGACCTTCCAGTTTCCTAGTGGCGCCTTGTTTTCTTTTAGTGCTCGTCGTGGTGGTCGTTGATGTCGAGGGCTACATTTATAGGCAAAGGAAACAGATCATTTTAAATTTTATATACATACCTACATACATAAGAGATGTGGAGGCCAATTTTATACATAAGTATGCAGCATTTATTTAATGTATACTATATTTACCGCGGTAGGACTTGTTGCTGATCAGGGATTAGTCCTTGCTCGGGGTTATCTATTATGTCATGCAAGTTCAAAAATATATCCGGCGATTGATCCCCTATCTGATTATCTGTGTTGCGAGTTGTGCCTTGATGGATGATCTTGAAAATTTGCTCTTCGTCATCGTTCCTCGATGGATCATCCATTTCAATTGATCTATATACATAGACACACACACACACACAAACTAGCATACCACAGATCGTCAACAGGAAATAAATTGTGAAGCACAGATATATACATGTAGCTAGTCTCTATATATACATTGTAAAAATAATATTAGTCTCTATATACATTTAGTCTCTATATATACATTGTAAAAAGAATAAATTATGAAGTTGCTCATGTAACACAATTCTTTTACTAATATTTTTAGGATTGACAATTCAAAAAATATTCTTAGCCATTGTGAAACACAATATATTTAGAATTCATGAAAGAAAAAAAAAAAAAAAAAAATAAGTGGGATTATATTAGGACCAGGCCGGGCGTCGGCCGGCGGCGAGGTCGCCGACGGCGAAAGAACACAGGTGCGGGCGAGGTTGCGGGCGCTACGGTGGAGAGACGACGGCGCGTGAGTTGAGGCGCGGTCGAGATTGATGAGGGCCCGTAGACGACGACGGGCGCCGAGGGAGGGCGCGGGGACGACGGCGACGGGCGACGCGGAAAATGCGCTACGAAGAGGTCGATGACGACGGAGAAGCAAGGTCGACCGGCTCGGTAGAAGACGACTTTTGTCGGCTGGGCGGCGCGCACATTGGAAAGGCGATGTCGACGCGACGGAGGCGCGGGCGACGGGGCGAAGTTGACGACGTGGCGCGTGGTTGTGGATGGAGTGGTCAACGAATGCCGACGCCGACAGATGGTGGCTGGGCGATGGTGACGAAAAATCGGGCGCGCGTAGGTGCCGAGGAGTCGGGATGACGGCGGGCGCTGCAAACCGGCGACGCGACGATGGCGAGGGATAGTTCTTGGCGGCGCTACCGTGGAGAAAAAGGGGGAAATGAGGACTAGCGATTCGGCTGGACAGTTTTATCTGAATCACCTTTATTCCCGCGTGAAACCACCACCCGACCAAAGAGTCTTTAGTCGCGGGTTGTAGATTCACCCGACTAAAGGTCTTTCCCTTCCGCCTCAGGTGGTGACTGGGCCGAGACTAAAGGCTAATTTTTTACGGCCACCAAAACTAAGCCCATTTAGTCCTCGATGGTAGATCCACCCGAACTAAAGGTGGCCTACGCTTTGGCTTCCCGCCATAACCAGATGTACAGGGAGATTTTATTTTTTATTATATAGTAATATATAGAATTTGTAATTTTAGTAAATAAAATACAAGCTAAAAATCACGAAAAAAAAAAGTTCTACGCCCTGGTTTTGAATTAATGTACACAATGATAATTGTTAACATAAATGTTTTTGTTTTATCATATAAATATTTGGTATAGCGTAAATAATTTCACCATGCAAAAATTTATATGTCAATCGAAATCTTTGAAATTGTTGCTCTTGAACAGGAAATTACTCCCTCCGTCCCCTAAATAGATGTCATTCTCGCTTCCCCGAGAAGTCAACGTTTTCAAATCCGGAATTATATATTAAAATATATAAATATTTATGCTAAGTAATTAGTATCATTGAAAAGATCTTTACGCCTAGTTTTTTAATAAATTTATCCGAGATATAAATGTTGCACGTATTTTCTACAAACCTAGTCAAAGTTGAGAAAGTTTGACCGCATGCACCCCAAAACGACATCTAAAAAGGGACAGAGGAGTAGTTTTCACGTTGTTTGGTCGAAAACCGAGCGAAGACATGTGTAAAAATAATGTAATGCAGGGAGACACATGCACACATATTCGAGAACCACATATTTCATTAATTCTTTCTTAAATATACAAAATACATGATCAACGAAAAAATTGTCTTCTTCTGTCTTCTGCGTCATGCTTAAGGAGAGGTCCGCTTGTAAGAAAATTGTGTAGTTCGCCGATTCCCAGGGCCTGTTGGGCGCGACCGGTTAATTACATCCGCAAGACGAGCTTGTGGAAAACCTCCGATTAAGCTGCGCTAGATGGTCGCCAATTGATTTATCGCCGTTAGCCATATGCGATATATGGAGTAGTAATTATACAGGTGGCTTTATGTCGCCGAAGCTTGGTCGTGACATCGCCAACGCCACGTCTAAATAAAACGGAATGTATTGTTGATGAAGGGGATGACTATCGCCTCATCGGTGCCCAGTCATGTACGCCGACCTTCATTAACATGGACGTGTGTGAGTTGCTTTCGCCTGCGTCGGTGCCCAAAGCAACGATATGTCCGATCCCGTTAATTGGGACGTGTCGGTGGAGTGGTGACCTCGCCTCATCGGCACTCGGCCATGATTCCGTCTAGCCTCGTCGGCACTAGACGTATGATGGTATGGTTGTAGTGTAAGACAACACACAGTTAGCGGTACAGGTATTGCTTGACGATGTTTTCTCATGAGATTAAATCGACAGCCCCCCCGCCGCATTTCATGAAAATAATAGGGATAAGTCAATGCGACCTTCTCCACTATCGTAGAAAATAATATGAATCAGGCCAATACGACCTATCCGAAGTAGAGGAAAATGATAGAGATAACCCAATGCGAGCTTCTCCACTATCTTAAAAAGTGGTAAGGAGGAGGCCAATGCGACCTCTCCGGTGTGTAGAAGAAAATGATAGAGATAACCCAATGCGAAGCTTCTCCACTATCGTAGGAAGTAGTAAGGAGCAGGCCAATGCGACCTCTCCACTGTAGTAGAAAATAATAGCAACCCGACAACAAACCTACAAGGCGAGGATTCTGATGTTTGTTAAATTGCAAGAAACAAGACAGCTAGCATACTGAAGATGACCATAGAACCAGCAAACTTGGACATGCACAAACTTGCAACTCGGCATGCGCGTAGAATTGCTTGCTTGGCTTGGTTATCAGTGACTTGATGTGCAACAATGCCTTGCATCGCGACTTGCACGGTCGTCGCGTAGGACTGCAGCAACTTGATCATGGAGCATCTTAGATCACTACAACAATCACGCTCGTAGGGGTGGTTGAGGATGCTTTCGAGGGGGGCGGTTTTCGAATCGCCCCTAACTCTCCGCTGCTACAGAGGTCTTATCAGGGGGCGGTTATCCAACCGCCCCTATCGTGACCATCGTAGGGGCGGTTCGTGTTGAACCGCCCCTCGCTGACCATCGCGCAGGGCGGTTCGTGTTATCAACCGCCCCTATTGTGGTTTTTAGAAATCGTATTTTCAAAATTCAAAAAAAATAGCAAAACATTTTTTTTAATAGGGGAAGAGCCCCACCGCCAACCACCCACCATCCCTTGCCACCGTGATTTTCTCGAGTTTTTTTAAAAATGTTTTGAAATGTTGCGGTGGCCGTGATTCGAACCCATGACCAACCGCCACGCGTGGAGAGCCCCCACCACTAGGCTACACATGCGGTTGTGTCCATATCTCATTCCGCGTCCCCACATATTATACAAATCCGAAAAAATTGACTATTTGAGGGCCTAAACGGATTTAAACCAAAAAGTAGTCAACTACAAAGTTTCATAACTTTTCGAGATCTACATTTTATATTTAGAAAGTTTTCCGTCCGAGGTCGCTTTACTTAAATTTGAATTTCAAATTTGAGACATTTGAACACAACTTTTGTATGACTAGATGATTTCAAACTAAAAATTGGTCAACATGAAAGTTTCATAACTTTTTGAGATCTATATTTCATATATAGGAAGTTTTTTTCGTCCGAGGTCGTTTAAAAATTTTGAATTTCAAATTTGAGACATTTGAACACAGCTTTTGCATGACTAAATGATTTCAAACTAAAAAGTGGTCAACTACAAAGTTTCATAACTTTTCGAGATCTACATTTCATATATAGGAAGTTTTTTTCATCCGAGGCCGCTTATAAAAAATTAATTTTAGTGTCTCAGTATTTAAATTCGCAACCCACTGTAGGGGCGCTCAATATAGAGCCGCCCCTACCGTGGACCACAATAGGGGCGGCTGGATATTGAACCGCCCCCCGCTATTAGTAGGGGCGGCTGAATAAAAACCGCCCCTACCGTGGGTCACCGTAGGGGCGGTTGAAATAAAAACGCCCCTACAAAAGGGTCACCGTGGGGCGGTTAGTCGGATGGAAGGATTTGCTTCACTGTAGGGCGGCTTCAAAACGCGAACCGCCTCTAATCAAAAAGGGAGGCGTTCCCATAGTAAGCTTTTGTAGTAGTGGATCATTGGGAAGCTTTTTAGCATCTGATGTATATATGCATGGCTTGGAATAACTAGCAAGCACGCCCACGTGTACATATATGTGTTCTTCAAGCAAACTTGCAGGCCGCCGGTATGTATATGCGTATGCCGAAGAGCAGCAGCAAGCTCGGATGTGTATATGCGTGTCTGAGATGCCGCCGGACAGCACTATGGTCTCCTCTTGAAGCAGCATAGCGTTGATATTTTTCTCATAATGACAAGCAGAGCAATTCTGACTCTAGCATCTTGTGAGCACGTCATCGCGACGAGGAACTCCTGTCTCGAGCGGCTTTTATTTTCTTCATCAACAACTCGGCAACGACCTCGCGCGGCGAGGGTTCTGACGTCGTCAAGTCGGTCGGCTGAACTAAGCAGCACGATGTATATATGGTGATGCAGCTGCACAACGAGTTGCTTGCTTGGTTTGATACTCCATCAACGACCTTATGCTTGCTTGCTCTTTAAGATCGAATCAACGGCCTTCTCGGCATTGATGTTTTTTTTTCGCGATGATGAGCGAGACAATCCCGACTTGCACGGTCTTGATTTTCTAACTCAGATTGATCATCGACAACTGACAAACGACTTCGCGCGGCGAGGGTTCCGACGCTGTCAAGTTGTTGGACCTCCTCGCGCGGGGTTCTAACGATAGACGTAAAGTAGATTGGAAGAGTCAGCAGCATCAACTCTTGCCATATGATCATCGACAACTTGACAAACGACCTCGCTACGGCGAGGGTTCTGACGCTGTCAAATTGCTAGAGCCTTTTTCATGATGAAGGTATAGTAGATTGGAAGAGCCAGCAGGTTGCTCTTGCCATATTTGATTGATTAAATAAATACTAATGTATACTTACCAGACAACATGACGGCCGGCAACGATGAAGAGCATGACGCTCCGGACGCTGTGCTGCTTCCGTCCAGCGTAGATGCGTATGTAGAAGGGAAGCCGACGGACGTACGGGCTTGATGCGTATGCGTGAGAACGCCCAGGGCCTCCCGGCGTCGATGCGTGAGAACCGGCCCGTCAGCTCCCTTCTGGCGATGTGCAGCAGGGCGAGCGTGACACAGAAGGCCGGTAGATGTGTATATGCATCAGGGCCTATCGCCGGCGTAGTTGCTTTTGGCGTCAGCTTATGGCTACATGTGGATATGTGGAACCGATCGGCCCCTCTTGTTGGCCAGGGTGCCTGTTTATATAGGCGAGAGGTACGTAGAGCCTTGGTGTTTGCCGATCAGATTAGATCAACTAATAGCACACACGAATCTAATAGCACACACGAATCTTGCTCCGATCAATCTCTCGTACGCGTTACAACGTCTTCCAGCCGAACATACTTCATACGTCAGAGTTCATATCTCTGAAATTGTGGGCCAGCCCCAAGATCTTAAGTATATGGGGTTTGTTTATTAAATATAAACTTCTTCATCTTTCCGTCATATCCTTTAGAAAATATATGACGGCCAAGCTGAATACCATCCCAGAAATCATTATATATATTCTTTTCTAAAAATGAGTCTGCCAATATTATGAGCTGTAGGGCCCATAGGTCATAGGCTCAGCCACAGTAGACCTTATAAAAATTGTTTACACATTACCAAAATAACGTGCAGATATATAGTTATGTATATACTGATCTTGTCACTCATGATTATTTTATTAAAAATAATCATCAAGCACACGCCTTCTGAACGCAGATCATTTGGTCCTACATCACACATTCTCCATATATCGTCAAATCGATCTGGTTGCTACAAATAATATATAATAGTATTCAAATACATCAATCACAATATATCACGCTGCCACAGCAACAAATCTTTTCCTGACGTATGTCCCTTGGTTATGATCTTGTCGTAACCATGGATTGTCTTCATTATTTAGGAGGATAGTTGGGTCACTGTCCACTTCGAATGGCGGAACCTCTTCATTCTTTTCATAGTCTTCTGACATGTCACTCATGCCCTCAATTCCCATGATGTTTCTCTTTCCAGAAAGAACTATATGACACTTTGGCTCATCATTGGTGCAGTTTTTCCCTTTCTTCGGTTTCTTGGTCATGTCCTTCACATAGAACACTTGACTCACATCCTTGGCTAAGACGAACGGGTCGCCTCTGTGCCCAAGATTGTTGAGGTCCAGAATTGTCATACCGTATCGAAAGTCAATTACTCCTCCGCCCTTCACCCATTGGCACCGAAACAATGGGACCTTGAAATTAGGACCATAGTCTAGTTCCCATATCTCATCTATGCGGCTGGGAGGGAGCAGAGGGCGGCGAGGGCGGGATTTGGAGGGAGAGGGAGGCGGGCTGGTCAGGAGTGATTGGGAAGGCACAGGCGGCGATGGGATTTTTTGACGGACAGGGCTGCTGCTCTGCTCGCACACTGCAGGAGCAGGAGGGTGGGAGCGTGTGACAGAGCCGACCAATTTATAAGAAATCAAGTATAATTCACAATTACCGAAGCAATCACAGTGTACACTTGAGTCCATATAAACCCAGTATTATGGGAATCTCCGAGTGATTTCAAACTCATCAACAATACAACCAAGATTGTTGAGCTCAGTAGTTCAAATCCGCAAGTATCTTAAACCAAATTCAATATATATAATCAGAGTGCGATGTACCAATTTATTACAAATCAGGTTCAGAGTATGGAAGCAGTAGTTTTCGAAAAAGTTTGTTCAGCGGAAATAGAAGTAAGATAGTGCCAACATAATATCACCCCTATAACAGCACGAGACAGGGATATGGAATGCCTTGCCCTAGCCTTTACTCCTCATCAGCAGGATACAAACAAGTCTAACAGTACCCATGGTACAAATGATCACCTGCAACAATGGGAGTAAAACCCTGAGTACACAAATACTCAGTTAGACTTACCCGACAAAATAAAATAAAGACTCCAAGGATTATGCTAGGCTTTATATGGAGCTGGCTGACTCACATTTATTTTCATAAATAAACTTGATTAATGAGCCTACACACGCTACTTGAATTTTTCCAAGTTAAAAGGTTAATTATTATAAATAACCATAGATCCTCTATAGTCAAGATTAAGGCCTTGTTTAGATGGCTAAAATTTCTAACCTTTTTCTCACTTTCTCTCCATCACATCACATTAAATACACTAAAAGACATATGTTTGGAGTATTAAATGTAGGTAAAAAAAATAACTAATTACACAGTTTAGATGTACATTGCGAGACGATTCTTTTGAGCCTAGTTACTCCATGGTAGGATGATATTTACCACTAACAAACGAAACATGCTACAAAGTGTACAATGTGACATTCGGTTACAATTTTTAGCCATCTAAACAAGGCCTAAACATATGCTCGAAATATAAATAACAGCATAAGTAACTTAATCATAATTTTAACAGCAGCAGCATGAATATTATAACCATTATTATGATATATTAGGCTACATTGTCGCGGAAGCATCCGGGTTCTCCCCTGTCCAGGAGACACTACCACTCATGTATGTATGTAAGTGCAGAGCTCTGGCTACTTTTGTACATTTTTAATGGCATCAAACTTTCAGAAGTCTCAATCGCCTAAACTGTAAGGTAACTTCAACTGGAAAGAAAAAGAACTACAATCACGAGTTAGTAGAGACAGAGTCCTATATTTAACTTTCAAATATGCACAGTCGTGTTGACAAAAGAGGATTGGGAAGAATTCGTGCCCGCGTACACGAATTCAGCTTTGAAAATTTGGTGCGTTCTTCATCTTCCACGATATGCCTTACTACAGATATAGTTGTTTATTTAGATCGGTGGATCATCCTGTTTGCATGTCCAACACGTTAAGAAGCCAAAAACTGTGCAGCATATATATCTTGGTGATGTCTCTATCAATGATGGTGAATAAACTATACATATGCATGTATCCGTACCACAGGTAGCTAGAACTTACGACTAGTACTAGCATATAAGCCTGCCATGTGTTCAGTTGAAAGTTGAAAAGATAGATTGCACGTGAAGCTTGCGTGGCTTCTGACTAATTGGCAACACACGATTGCTTCTGTGGATTGGGTACGTTCAGACTTTCAGAGGAAATCAGAACAGGTTATCCGATCGGTTCATCTCTATTGTCGATCCTGCAGGCTGCAGCAGCTCTCTCTATAAATACTTCACCCGTGCATACTCTCTTCATATAACCAGCAGCAGTTCAAGAAGCACTATAACAAGCAACATATTTGCCCGTGAGTTTTCCTGATGCCTTTCTATACCTTGTGTCTGTACTTTTTTTTTTTTGCGCGCACCTTGTGTCTGTACGTGTGTGTGTTTTGTGCAATAATTTAGTAGTAGTCTGTTTTCTTTTTGCATCGTCATATCATCGTTAGACTGATTTGCAGTTACTACGTTCGCGACCCACGACAACGACGACCATGAGCTCCACGGCGGCGGTGACGACGGCACCAGGGAGCGGCGGCCTCAAGACGTCGTGGCCAGAGGTGGTCGGGCTCTGCGTAGAGGAAGCCAAGAAGGTGATCCTCAAGGACAAGCCTGACGCCGACATCGTCGTACTGCCCGTCGGCTCCATTGTGACCGCGGATTATCGCCCCTGACCGCGTCCGCGTCTTCGTCGACACTGTCGCTGAGACGCCCCGCGTCGGCTGATAATAAGATCGAGGCCAGCTGCTTCAAAAATATCAATTTGCTCTAGAAGAAGGAAATATAAAATGAATAATGTAACTCGCACATGCCATGTATTCATGTCCCTGTATCTGCCGAATAATGGACCTATATATATGGACGTGTTTGTTTCCTATGTAAATTTATTAATATAAATAAATGATGGTATTGTATTTTCTAAATAAACAACGGTATTGTTCTTGCACCAATATTTGTCATATCAAAACGTACGTCTTTTTTTTTTAGTGTGATATCAAAACGTACCTCCATATATATGAACTAGAACTGTAAAAGATTTTTGTTGCTTTTGGTAATACAAAAGTGAGGGAGACCCTTTTCTTTAAAAAAACGTATGTCCATCGTCGCACGAGTGAGAGTATATGAAGGAATGTACCAGGAGGCCGTATTCAGGCACAGGAAGGGAGCAAGACCCAAGGCCCGCAACGTGAGATTATGGCTGGCCCGGAGTGGTGGTGTGACTGTCCATTCGTTTTTAGGGCCTCAATTGAGACATGACAGAGAGTCCACCAGGGCTTGTGAAGTAACTGTGGCTAGTGCAATATGTCTTTTTGCTTGTGGTGTACAGGTGTGGAGGTCGAAGACGATGGTCGACGGAGAAGGTGAAGAAGTGGGTTCATGCTGACGGACTGGGACCGGTGACAGACGAATGATAAAGGGACCGGGGGACCAGAGAAACCGGGTGACTAGCTGCGGTGACATTTGAGGACATCGGCAGGCGCAAGTGAGTACAGTAGAGTGCCCTTGTTGATCGAGTCAAGACGGCGGTTGAGCAAGTCGAGTGAAAGGCTCTGAAGACCTGGTGGCCGGGCGGTCGACGATGAGATGACATGCATCTAGCGGTAGGGGATGCATATGGAGTACACTACTTGCGGACGGTTTGGTGGTTTAGGCCTCAAAACCACCTGTAGACGGTTTCCCTGGACCTCAAAACCCGAGCGAAGGTTACGAGGAGGAACAGAACAACACGTGACGGAATTACGATGGTTGCGTGAGACAAAAGGCTCGTGTCAATCCAATGGACGCTCCTCCAGTCTTATTTGAGACTAAGGGAGACAATTAGTCCCCAATCCCTTGGAAACCAAACAGGCCCTAACGGTCCTATAACCCGTGATCACCAGCAGGCACAGGTCCCGGAGCGGCTCGTCAGGCAGCCCGTTCCCCTCATCGGCATCCGATCCTACGCTCTGCTTTTGAATTTCGTAGTAGCTGCAGCTTGTGTCTTTGCCTTAATCTTTTAGCTGCTCATCTTTTGATTGTCTCCATTAAGCTACAGTGAATCAAATATTCCATGTGTATTCAGCTAGTATTAAATGGAGTAGTTAAATCACGTTGAATTGGTGCTTCCTATTAGCTTGCTTTTTTTGCTTCCGTGAAATTCCACTTGCTCTATCTCTGTTGCGTCAGAAGTGCAAGTTCATGCAGTGACCGTGAAAGCTTGTTTGTGATTTGATTTTCCAAACCTTGAGTGAAAGCAACAAATGCAGAGGTTGTTTGTGTTTTGATTTTCCAAATCCTGCATTGTCATTTTTCAAGCTACAGGGAGCATAGTGTTGTGCCGTGCGTGCTCTCTCTTCCCAGTTCGCTTTGCAGGTCTGTGCTTATCAAATTTGCCAGCAGCAGATACTCTGTTTGTGTTTGTGTAGCAGTGCATGCGCATCAACGATCAACCTGCCTGCTGCCTCTCTCGGTTTTTATTCATTTTGAATTGCCAATCATATTTCCGGTCCCTATTTCTAGCGTTCAATTATTGTCTGCAGTTTTGTTGTTTTTTTTTTTTCTTGAATAGCAAAAGGTTTGCGATCTTTTATATTAAGCAAAGAAACAACAAAGTTTACAACGACGCGCCACAAAATGACGACTAGGGGAAAAGAGTTATACAATCGGTTCAGCCCACCCTAGCGGAAGGAGATCAAGACGCTATTACTTGCTAATCGAACTACCTAGACGCTTCCCTACGATCAGGCGCTGGCCAGTAAATGCGCGCCGCCTCGATTGCCTCGGCCTCTCACCTGTGAGGATCACCTGCAGCGCCTCCTTATGAGAGGGGTTGGGATCCTCGAGGCAGTTGTCGTAGGCCTCCTTCTCCGCAGCCGAGGGCTCCTCGCAACGATTGATGAACCCCAAATGCTGCATCGCCAATATCTCGCCCGCTTCGAATCGGGAGACGCGAGAGCGGTTGAGCGGCGATCCTCTTGCTGCGGTGCTGCATCATTGGCGACGCGACTTCGCGCACGGAAGAGGCAACAACGGGCGGCGACACCTTGCGCATCACCTTGCCTCGCGAACCGCTTCATCCTTGCGGTAAGGGAGTCGGCCGATGAGGCGACCACATCCACGCCAACCGGGTCGTGAAGATCTCTAGTTTGGTTTTGGCTAATTAGTGACACCTAAGGACTAATCTCTCGATGCTAAGTGTTTGATTAGATTGGAGATTGGTCGCGGCCGGAGTTGGTGCATAGTGATCATGGTTGAGGGATCAAGGTGATCCAAAAGATGATCAAGCATGCAACTCGGTGGAGTTTCGGAGATCAATTGTCCCCAAGGCAAAGGTATAACCATAGGGCTTTTGATTTTACGCCAAGACACCATAGAGGGTGTGAGTGATTATAGGATCGATAAGCCGTACTATAAAGAGGGAAAACTATCGCATTATATCGGTCCTCATGTGCCTCTAGGTTCAAAATCATTTGCATGCATTCTAACCTAGAGAGCTAACCCGACCTTCGAAATTGTTTGTGAAAATGCTAACACACGAGCACATGGTGATGTACACGTGGTGGTGTTGGCACATTTGCGAAGGCGGTGATAGTTGCGGGTTGAGATGGGTTTGGGTACCGCCACCCTCCCCGCCGAGCTTGCGAGGCGGATTCGCGCGCTTTGAGAAAATGAAACGCCTATTTTCTATTGCGCCGATGCATCGTGGTAAAAACATGCTAGTCCTTGTTCTCAAGTTGGTACACTTGGTGGATAGCATGTCGGCAAAGGCTTACGTAAAAAACGATGAAAATTCGCAGCTCGCTGCTGACCGGACGCACCGACCGGAAGCGCCGACCGACGGCCGAGATTTGACCGACGCCCGGCGGGTGCGTCCCGCGGCGAGCATGTTTTCGGTCGGGCATCGACGGTGACCGGACGCACCGATCGGAAGCATCCGGTGCTGACCGGACGCGATCGACGGATGCGCCGATCGACGCGACCGGGCGGGGGTCAGCGGGTCGGTTTGCCTTGTCGGTTGTGACCGGACCCCCACCGACCGGACTCACCGGGTGAGTCCGTCAAGGCCCGGCCGGGCCGCCGCAAAAAGTGTGTTTTCCCACCCTTTCCACCACATTTCGTGGTGTGGCCTATATATACCACCTTGGCTGCCACTTGCTCTCTCTTGGTCATTTTGAATCACTTCTAACATCTTTTGAGCAAGCAAGCAAGCCTCCCTCCTCTCTCATTCTTGATTTGAGCTTCATTCTTGAGAGAAGAGTGATCCAAGTGCATTACATCGAAGTTCTTGCATCTAGAGGCACTTGGGGATCGCTTGTGAGACGGTGGATTTCCGTTTCTCTTGAGGCACCGCTCCTAGCCGGCTTGGTGAAGTGGTGGAGGCGTTGGCAAGAAGAGGTGATTGTTTCTTGGCCACCTCCGGTTGATTTGTGAGAGGATTACGCACTCCTCGCCGGAAAGACAAAGTGCAAGGAATACATTGCTCATGCTTTGGGTACCACACTTGTTGAGTGGTGTGTTGAGGCTAGCAAGGGCACCGCCTAGCTCAAACACCATCCTTGTGTTGGTCGGCACAACCGAGAGTAGTTGTCGGGTGTACAAAGCGAACTCCCGTGAACAAATCGACTTGTTCATTGTCTCGGTGTTTGGATCATCACCTTCGAAAGTGATTGAGTACTCTTTGTTCCCGGTGATTGGTTGACATCCTCTCTACACGCCGGTATATCTAGCTCACTCTCTTGCATTACTTTCCTAGTTTACTTTTGAGTAGAGAGCTAGCACTTGCTTTGTGTAGTTGTTCTTGCTAGCATAAGGACCATATTAGGATTGCTCACTAGCTAGAGTAGTGACATAGACCTTGAGTGGATTAGAGATCATAGAAATATTTAGTCACTTGTCACTAGAAGGCTTGCAAGACCACTAGAGCTAGTGCAAACCGCTTTACGCCGTGTTTTATACTAATCGGTTTATTTAGTTGAGTTTGTAGAAAAATTTTATAGGCTATTCACCCCCCCCTCTAGCCATCTAGGACCTTACAGTCGCCACGGTATCCACGACGCCGTGGCTGACCTTCCGGTGGTAGCAAACTTGGTTCCGCCATCGGGTTCGAAGCCGGGTGGCCACCCCAAATCGCCCACCGTGGCGCATCAACGCCCGCTGGTTCGACGAACACCAACCGCATTGGCGTGACCAGCAGACCCAAATTGAGTGGTCACCGAGGGCGAGGCAGGGCGGAAGGCGATGGCCGCGCGGCGCCGAACCATGTTGGGGAGGATCCCCTGTGGGGCCTCCACGACCGACGGTGATCGCGGGCGACCCAGCTATGAGTGTGCGGCCGCGAGCTCGAGCATCATCGGGTCGTCTGCAGGTCGCGACCATCCGCCGCACATCCATACGCTAGGCCACCGGCGGCGGGTCGACCTTAGCTAGGATCACGCCGGTCGACTCACGATGCGGGGACATTGCCGAACGCACACGGTTGAAGATCTCTAGATTGGTTTTGGGTAATTAATGACAACCTAGAACTAATCTCTATGCTTAAGTGTGTATCTAGCTTGAGATGGTTCTAGCCAAGTTGCGAAGCATGGTAGTCATGGTGGATGCACGGTGATGATCCAAAAGTTGATCAAGTGCTTGGACTTGAAAAAGGAAAATAAAATGGGCTCAAGGCAAAGGTATATTTGATAGGGCCATTTTATTTTTGCACTCAAGACATCTAGCGGATGTGAGTGATTTAGGTTTGATAACCGTACTATAAAGAGGAGAAAATCATAATCGCTTTACTCACCTAGTGCCACTAAATTCGAATTTCAAATTGCATGTGCATTTGAGTTAGTGACGTGGTGATTCAATGAGAAGCTCCTTTGAAAAGGCTTGAGAAAATGCTATCAAATATGGTCTAGAGGATTGACATATTTTTAGATATGATACCATGAGATTTGGACCAAGATTTATCGAGCTTATCTGGAAAAGAAAAATGACGTGTGCACATGTTCTTATATATATATACATGTATATGTTTATATATATATGTTTTTCATGCACGTACATTTTATCTCGTACACATACACATGCTCTGGTATGGTGAATGTTGGCCGACGGCCAGCTGACTATGCATGTGCTTGCTGTCGAGATTGAAAAAAAAAAAAAAAAGCTGCTGCTGCTTCGCTTGGCAGGCCGGCCCGTCGACGTTGCAAGAGCCCAGTCGTCCGTTTTACTAGCTGCTGGTTGCCGAATGGGACATTGCCGAATGCTGGTTGTTGCCGAATGGGCCGAGCGAGCTGCTGCTGGCCCAGGACACGAAGACATACTGCTCTGGTCTGTTTGCATCGATCGAACTGGTCTGTTCTCTGCCGTGACCGAGCGAGCTGCTGCTCTGTTTTGCTCGACAAGAAATTCGACGAAGCGGCCGCCGCCTGCTCCTGCCGACCGTTGGAGAAGGGGATCTACCCGTTGGAGAGCTGCTGTGCCTGAGTATATATGTGAGCTGCTGTCCTCCTTTCTCTCTCTCTAGCAAATTTCGAAATCCTACAGTGAGCTGTTCTTCCCTTCCCTCAAACCCTAGAACAGAGAAAAAAAGCTCCTCTCCTCATCTCTCTCGATCTACTGATTTGGGCTGAAATCAAGTGAGAGAGCTTGTGCTTGAGATCGATTTGAGGGCTCCAAGAAGATTGCTTCCCTCTCCTCTCCACTTCGTTGGTGGATTTGAGTTCTTGAGAGGATTTGAAGGTAACCCTAGTATGCATTGCATTTATGATTCATTTCGTGACACTAGGTGATTATTGTAATTATGGTCATCTCATTACTCTTGATGATTGCCGTCATCTAGACGGTTGGAGTTGGATTGATTGGTGAGGGGATTTGGTGATTGTATCCGCCCCCAATCAAGGTGATATTGTGAGGGGTTCTTGAGCTTCCCCGGTGGGACACCGAATTGCTACTTTAGTGGATTGCTCGTGTCATTGAGTTACCTCTCTTGTGAGTGGTGTCTTGGAGAGCCCGAGGGGCCAACTAGTGAGTGCACCGCCTAGTCCAAGAACCATCCAAGTGTTGGTCGACACAATGGGGACTAGCTTGCCGGCAAGCAAGTGAACCTCGGGGATAAATCAATTGTGTCATCTCTTGTCTCCCGGTGAAATTGGATTGATTGATATTACATATTATTGTTATTCTTATTCCTTATCGGTGATTGGGTCATTGCCTCTACACGTCGGTATAACAAGCTTTCCTCTCTTGTATTTACTTCCCTAGTTTACTTTGAGTAGAGAGCTAGCTTTTGCTTGTGTAGGTGTTCTTGCTAGCATAAGGCCTTTTATCTAGGATTGCTCACTAGATAGTGTAGTGACATAGCAATTGTGTGCCTTAGAGATAATAATCACTAGAATTGCAATAGGTGGCTTGCCTAACATTTAGAGCTAGAGCAAACCGCTTTTCGCCATTTGTTTTAATAATATCTTTGCTCTAGTGTCTTTGAAGAATTTTTATTAGGCTATTCACCCCCCCCCCTCTAGCCATCTAGGACCTTACAAGTGGTATCGGAGCCGTGGTCACCGTTTATTCAAGGCTTAACATCCTTCGGTGCAAGATATGGCTAATATTGTGTTCAACAATATTGGGGGAAAGCCTCCGTTCTTTGATGGAGTTAAGAATTTTGACTATTGAAAGAGATGCATGAGAATGTACTTGGGATCAATCAATGACCAAGTATGGGAAGTGACCGAGAAGGATTTTGTCATCCTAGATCCTACCATCCTCACTCCCACCGACAAGATCCACAAACAATGCAACACAATAGCATTGAGCACTCTCTACAAGGGAATGGATGTCATAGTGTTTGAAGGTATCAAGGATCTTGAGAAGGCAAGTGAAGTATGGGAGAAGCTATGTGAGACCTATGAAGGCACCAAGGTGGTGAAAAGTGCCAAATTGTATGTGCTCAAGAGTGAGTTTGAGAACTTCAAGATGAAGAAAGATGAGAGTATACCAGACACATTCCATAGGCTCCAAGTCATTGTGAATGACCTCAAGGCATTGGGTGTGAAGACATTGGACCGTGACTTTGGGCACAAATTCTTGATGTGCTTGCCCAAAAGATTTGCAATGTTGAGAAAGATTCTCTTTAGAGGTGCATTGGACACTATGACACCTAGTGACTTGCTTGGTGAGGTGCTAACCAATAAGCAAGTTGATGGGATGGAAGATGGAGAAGAGAAGGAAGATGACAAGAGCAAGAAGGTTGTGGCATTTAAGGCCGCCACAACCTCATCCAAGGCTAAGGGCAAGTCCAAGGCTCAAGAAGAAGATGATGAGGAAGTTAATCTTGATGAGATTGATCAAGAGTTTGCTATGTTTGTGAGGAAATTTAGCAAAGTCTTGAAGAACAAGAGGATGGGGCAAGGCTCTAGAAGAAGAAATGATTCATCCAAGAGCAATGAATTGCCAAGAAAGTGCTTTGAGTGTGATAGCCCTTATCATATTCTTGTCGATTGCCCAATCAAGAAAGAGAAGGAGAAGATGAAGGCATACAAGGGTGGCAAGACAAACAAGAAGGGCAAGACCATGACATTCAAGAAGACAAATGTTAGTGCTTTTGTTTGTTCTTGGGATAGTGATGGCTCCTCCGATGAAGAGGAAGACAAGGCCAAGGCAATGAGTGCAATTGGTCAACACAAGAAGCCATCTCTCTTCGGCTCATCACCTTCATGCTTCATGGCTAAGGCCACTAAGGTATCATTGCATGAGCATAAAGAACTAAGTGATAATGAAGTAAAATATGATGATAGTGATGATGATGATGAATATGAACCCACTAGAGATGACCTTCTAGAGATGCTTAAGCAAACTCATATCATGCTTAAGACTAAGGACAAGGAATGTAGAACCTTGTAAAGGAGTATAAAAACTCTTGAGCAAAGTTTTACTGAGCTAGAGGCCACCCATGAGGGTCTAAAGGAAAACCATGGGAAACTTGAGCTAGCTCATACAAGGCTTCAAAAAGCCCATGTCTTGCTCTTAGAAAAGAATGATAAAGTTTGCTTAATCATCAAAAAGGATGTTGGTTCAACATGTGATATCATAGATGAACCATTCTTGGTTGATGTTAAAGAACCATCCATTCCTTCTACATCCACATCAACCCACTCTACCTCTACTAGTAGTGATGAAGTAATTTTAAATTCATCATTGTTTGTTGAGAATGAGACTCTCAAAAGAGAGGTGGATGAGCTCACCCAC
The DNA here is from genome assembly GCA_015847255.1 of Hyparrhenia diplandra. Taxonomy (NCBI): domain Eukaryota; kingdom Viridiplantae; phylum Streptophyta; class Magnoliopsida; order Poales; family Poaceae; genus Hyparrhenia; species Hyparrhenia diplandra. Next base: position 56,558 of record JADLZK010013278.1, on the reverse strand, counting down.
TCCTTGAGGAAGGCATATGGTGGGGATGCCCGCTTGCTAAAGTGCTTAGGTAGCCAAAGGTTTTCCCTTAACAAGGAAGGCTTAGGCTATGTCTCCAAGAAAGGCAAGAAGGCCTTTGCTACTTCAAAGCCTAGCTTTGTGAAGAGCAATGGTGCTTATTGCAATAGATGTAAGCAAGTGGGGCATCAAAAGCAAAAATGTGCTAAAATGAACATGAACAAGAAATCAAGCAAAGTGTATTCCATTCATTTTGATTCTTGTTATTTGCTTACCAAGGGTGAGAAGGGTGTTAAGGTAAAGTTCATTGGTACACCCATTGTTAGCCCAAAGAAGAAGGCAATTTGGGTACCAAAGGCTTTGGTTGCTAACCTCCAAGGACCCAAAGGCAAATGGGTACCTAAACCTTATTGATTTCCTTGTAGGTGAATTACAATATAGGGGGAATCATTGGATTCTTGATAGTGGGTGCACTCAACACATGACCGGTGATGCAAGGAAGTTCAACATTATTGATTCAACTCAAGAGAATGGCAAGCCTATTACATTTGGTGATAGCAAAAGTGGCAAGATACAAGGCATAGGCAAGGTAGCAGTAACCAATGATTTGACCTTATCAAATGTGGCACTAGTGAACATATTGAAGTACAATTTACTTTCGGTGGCATAAATTTGTGATCTTGGTTACAATTACATCTTTGGTGAAGATAGTGTTGAGATAGTGAATACAAAGATTCAAGCTTCATCTTTAAGGGAATAAGATTTGATAACCTCTACCTTGTAGATTTTGGTGCTAGTGAGACACAAATTAGTACATGCTTGATATCTCAATCTAGCATGGGTTGGCTATGGCATAAAAGGCTTGGTCATGTTGGCATGAAGCAACTCAACAAGTTAGTGACACATGATCTAGTGAGGGGCTTGAAGGATGTTCACTTTGATAAGGACAAGCTATGTAGTGCATGTCAAGCCGGGAAGCAAGTTGCCAACACTCATCCAAAGAAGAGCTTCATGAGTACTTGCAAGCCATTTGACTTGATACATATTGACTTGTTTGGACCAACCACATACACAAGCATTGGTGGGAACAAGTATGGATTTGTGATTGTGGATGACTTTACAAGATTCACTTGGGTGTTCTTTCTCAATGACAAGAGTGATGTGTATTCATTGTTCAAGACATTTCTCAAGAGGGTGCACAATGAGTTTGACATCATAATCAAGAAAGTGAGAAGTGACAATGGAAGTGAGTTCAAGAACACTAGAGTTGATGAGCTATGTGATGATTATGAAATCATGCATCAACTTTCGACCAAGTACACACCACAATCAAATGGCCTAGTTGAGAGGAAGAATATGACTCTCATTGAGATGGAAAGGTCAATGCTTAGTGAGTACAATATGAGTCAATCATTTTGGGCCGAAGCAATCAACACCGCTTGTCACTATATCAATAAATTGTATTGCCATCCCATGATGAACAAGACACCTTATGAGCTATTGAATGGAAGAAAGCCAACCATTGCATACTTTAGGGTGTTTGGGTGTAAATGCTACATATTGAAGAAGGGTGCAAGACTTGGCAAGTTTGATAAGAGGTGTGATGAGGGGTTCCTACTTGGTTATTCCACCACAAGCAAAGCATATAGAGTGTGAAACAACTCAAGTGGTGTATTGAAGAAGTCCATGATGTTGAATTTGATGAAACCAATGGGTCCCAAGATGAAGATGAGAACCTCAATGATGTTAGTAGAACTTAATTGGTAGATGCCATGAAGGGTATGGACATTGGTGATATTAGACCAACTCAAGTTGATGATGACAAAGATAAAGTGCAAATAACTCAAGCTAGTGGTGCTCAATTGCAAGATCAATAAGCTAATTCATCAAGTGATCAACCAAGCACAAGCCATCAAGCTCTAATACTCCAAAGTTCAAGCATAGCTAGAGATCACCCAATTGATCAAATTGTTGGTGACATTGCAAGTGGAGTACAAACAAGAGGAAGACTAGCGGCATTTTGTGAACACTTTGCTTTTGTGTCACAAGAAGAGCCCGAAAAAGATTGATGATGCTTTGAAGGATGAAGAATGGGTCATTGCAATGCAAGAGGAGCTAAACAATTTTGATAGAAACAAAGTGTGGGAATTGGTAGAAAGGCCAAAAGACTACAATGTCATTGGAACCAAATGGGTTTTCAAGAACAAGCAAGATGAAAATGACATTGTTGTGAGAAACAAAGCAAGACTAGTTGCACAAGGTTACACTCAAGTAGAGGGTCTTGACTTTGATGAGACTTATGCTCCGGTTACAAGATTAGAGGCAATTAGAATTCTATTAGCCTATACATGTGCCCACAACATTAAGCTATATCAAATAGATGTCAAAAGTGCTTTTCTCAATGGATTCATAAATGAGTTAGTGTATGTTGAACAACCTCCCGATTTTGAAGACTATCATCATCCCAACCATGTGTATAAGTTGAACAAGGCATTATATGGGTTGAAGCAAGCACCTAGAGCATGGTATGAGAGGTTGAGGGACTTCGTACTCAAGAAAGGTTTCAAGATGGAAAAAGTAGACACTACCCTCTTCACCAAGAAGATTGGCAATGATTTGTTTGTCATGCAAATTTATGTAGATGATATCATCTTTGGATCAACAAATCAAGACTATTGTGAAGAGTTTGGCAAAATGATGACAAAAGAGTTTGAAATGTCTATGCTTGGTGAACTTATATACTTTCTTGGTCTCCAAATCAAGCAAATGAAGAATGGCACATTAATTAGTCAAGGGAAGTACATAAGGGACATGATCAAGAAGTTTGGTATGCAAGATGCAAAGGGCATCAATACACCAATGGGTACTAGTGGATCATTGGACAATGATGCGAATGGCAATATGGTTGATCAAAAGTACTATCGGTTATTGATTGGAAGCTTACTCTATGTGACCACTTCTAGGCCCGATATGATGTTTAGTGTTGGCAAGTGTGCAAGGTTTCAATCCTCACCTAGAGAGAGTCATCTCATGGCATCCAAAAGAATCTTGAGGTATTTGAAGCACACACAAAATGTTGGGCTATGGTATCCCAAGGGGTCAAACTTTGAGCTTATTGGATATTCGGACTCCGACTATGGGGGATGCAAAGTTGATAGAAGAAGTACAAGTGGCACTTGTCAATTCCTTGGAAGATCTCTAGTATCATGATCATCAAAGAAGCAAACCGGTGTGACACTTTTAACCGCCGAGGCCGAGTACATTAGTGCCGGTAGTTGTTGTGCACAATTGCTTTAGATGCGATCAACCTTGAAGGATTATGGATTTGATTTTCATCATGTGCCATTGTATTGTGACAATGAAAGTGCTTGCAAGATGACACAAAACCCAGTCCAACACACAAGAACCAAACACATTGACATAAGGCATCACTTCATAAGGGATCATCAACAAAAGGGTGATATTGCTATTCATCCAATTGGCAATCAAGATCAACTTGCCGATATCTTTACCAAGCCACTAGATGAGAAGAGGTTTTGCAAGCTAAGAAATGAGTTGAATGTTCTTGATTTCTCCAACATGAGTTGAATGCACCCCACATCTATGACATGCCTCTCCTTCAAGCAAAGCAAAGGTAAAATTGTTTGACATGTCATTCATGATATCTAAGGACTTGTTAGAACATCTAGACATACAACATGGCTCCTTAGGAAGCATTCATGAAAAACAAATGAATTTCAATGTATGTATGACATCACTATTGCTTCTATGTCTTGTTTGATCTAGTGATGGCATATGACATGTTTATGGGCTTGCAAACTCAAGTGTTGAATTTAGACATTTTGTCACACATATACTTCAACATAGGCAAGATAACCCTTTCATAAGGTGTGAAGAAGCTTGTCTTTGGTTCAAAACCGAAATATATGTTGGGCAAGCTATCTAAATTTGACCAAATTTGAGAACTAATTCTTTCCTCCATCACACAACTTGGTCATACCTTTTGTAGAAATTGTTGACAAAGGGGGAGAGATTAGTGCATAAAGGATTTGAAAGGGATAAAAATTTTTGAAGCACACAAGTAGGGGAGCAAGCTCATAGACAAATTGTTGCATTTGTTTGTGCACTAACATATGACTTGCTTATTGCACATGTATTTAAATTCCATATATACATGCTTGTGTGGTGTATGCTAGTACTATTTTGAATGGTGAATGATCAACTAGCATGCATAGGAATTAGCTAGACTTTTTAAATTCCGCACTTAATTCAAGTACCTTGCTTATAATGTTGATCTCACGAGGTATTTTGAGTTTTGATAAAATGTCTAGCTATTCATGGTGCTAAATATGGTGTAAATGGCTACTCCGATTGGTATCACACTTCAAAGGTCCATTTCTTACACCTTAGCATCATTTTGGTAACATTGCTCACCCTCAATTTCAATATTCATACATATGTGCAAAGCTTATATCCAATCTCTAGTCACATATGTAGGGGGAGCTAATGCTACCAAAATCGAACCTATGATGGTTGTCCAATCCTATAATCATGATCAAATTGCTTGGACAAACATGATATGTTCAAAAATCTTTTATCATAAAATCTTTATGCGGGTTGTCATTAATTACCAAAAAGGGGGAGATTGAAGATCTCTAGATTGGTTTTGGGTAATTAATGACAACCTAGAACTTAACACTAGTAGAAATATGATCTTCTATGACGATTTTCTTGTGACGATTTGAAATTTCATCATGCAACTGTAGTTTTCAATGGCGAATTTTGTAACTTTGTCACAGATAATGAGTGACGGACCTAAGCCGCTAAAAATAATGTGAAAAGCAATAGAGCGTCACAAAAACAACAAATCGATTCATAGATATTCATTCGCCTCTATCGGTGGAGAACCAATGATGAATGTAAACTTACGTCACAAAACAATATACTCATCGTCACAAAACAATAATATCCATGCTTCAACACCAATATGGGTCCCACATGTGTGGGTCCGACCCACGGGTCCCACATGTTGGTACCATGGTCCCACTATCGGCGTGGCGTGTGGACCCACCACAGCGGTCCCACGTTGTAAGCCACGCGGCATTCCGATCCAACGTGGGCCCCACCCCTCAACGGTCCCACCAAAGATCGATGAGGACCCCATTATAGTGGTCCCACACCGCATCGTCCCGCTCCCACGTGGCATTCCACGCCAATCGCCCCCACCACCACCGTCCCACTAGATAGAACCACATAACAATGTGGCATCGCAAGTCCACGTGGTGACATGGACTCCACCACCATGGTCCGATGATGTAGTGGTCCCACCGCCACATGGAACTCACATCATTGTAGGGCCCCACTAGCTTGGTTCTTCGGATAGAATCGGTGGGCCACCATACTTGGGCATAGTCCCTACGACCACGTGCCTTCCACGTCAATGCAGGCCCTACCACCACGATCTCACTAAACGCATAAGTGGAGACCATATGTAGGCCCCACTACCTTGGACCCACGCCGTAGTGGACCTACGACGCCTGACATTTCACGTCGACCTTGGTCCCAAAGAACAAAATTGGTGGGCCGGCACAGGTGGGCCCCCCACCGTGGTCCCACCGAGGTCTCCTAAGGGGGAGAGCATGTGATATCCTGACTTAGGGCTTAATAAGATTGATAGAATACTTATTACAACAAGTTCCAACTTCTTTCAAGGAAGCCCCATTCTAAAGAACTCTAAAGTTAAGCGTGCTTGGCCTATAAAAATTTAGGGATGGGTGACCAACCGGGAAGTTCTTCCTAGATGCGCATGAGTGAGAACAAAGTGTGTAAAAAAACTTGTGTTGGAGTTTCAGGACAATCTTGTTTATTAGAGAGTTGCGAGATGTAATTGGGCCCGAGTGCTAGATGTAGGTGGGCGGGTGGGACTTTATAGGTGGCGCCATGTTGCGCCATCACTTCCATGACAAAATTAGTGACGTTTTGTTTTAGTCATAGAAGATGAGCTGTTCCATGACGAATGTTTGTTCGTCATGAGAAAAAAAGCTGCTTCCATGACGAAAATTTCATGATTCGTCATGGTGCATCAAATGTGACGCTTCGTTCTATGACGATTTCAAATTAAATCACTAATTAGCCATCGAAGGTTTTCAATGACGAATTTGGCATCTTCTGTGTTGAAAGCATTTTGTCATCGATGTGAGCTTCTCTACTAGTGTAATCTCTATGCTTAAGTGTGTATCTAGTTTGAGATGGTTCTAGCTAAGTTGTGAAACATGGTGGTCATGATGGATGCACGGTGATGATCCAAAAGTTGATCAAGTGCTTGAACTTGGAAAAAGAAAATAAAATGGGCTCAAGGCAAAGGTATATTTGATAGGGCCATTTTATTTTTGCACTCAAGACATCTAGCGGATGTGAGTGATTTAGGTTTGATAACCGTACTATAAAGAGGAGAAAATCATAATCGCTTTACTCGCCTAGTGCCACTAAATTCGAATAGCAAATTGCATGTGCATTTGAGTTAGTGACGTGGTGATTCAATGAGAAGCTCCTTTGAAAAGGCTTGAGAAAATGCTATCAAATATGGTCTTAAGAAATAGCATGAAATTTGGACCAAGATTTATCGAGCTTATTTGGAAAAGAAAAATGACGTGCACATGTTCTTATATATATACATGTATATGTTTATATATATATGTTTTTCATGCACGTACATTTTATCTCGTACACATACACATGCTCTGGTATGGTGAATGTTGGCCGACGGCCAGCTGACTATGCATGTGCTTGCTGTCGAGATTGAAACAAAAAAAAAAAAAAAGGGAAAGCTGCTGCTGCTTCGCTTGGCAGGCCGGCCCGTCGACGTTGCAAGAGCCCAGTCGTCCGTTTTACCAGCTGCTGGTTGCCGAATGGGACATTGCCGAATGCTGGTTGTTGCCGAATGGGCCGAGCGAGCTGCTGCTGGCCCAGGACACGAAGACATACTGCTCTGGTCTGTTTGCATCGATCGAACTGGTCTGTTCTCTGCCGTGACCGAGCGAGCTGCTGCTCTGTTTTGCTCGACAAGAAATTCGACGAAGCGGCCGCCGCCTGCTCCTGCCGACCGTTGGAGAAGGGGATCTACTCGTTGGAGAGCTGTTGTGCCTGAGAGTATATATGTGAGCTGCTGTCCTCATTTCTCTCTCTCTAGCAAATTTCAAAATCCTACAAAGAGCTGTTCTTCCCTTCCCTCAAACCCTGGAACAGAGAAAAGAGCTACTCTCCTCATCTCTCTCGATCTACTGATTTGGGCTAAAATCAAGTGAGAGAGCTTGTGCTTGAGATCGATTTGAGGGCTCCAAGAAGATTGCTTCCCTCTCCTCTCCACTTCGTTGGTGGATTTGAGTTCTTGATAGGATTTGAGGGTAACCCTAGTGTGCATTGCATTTGTGATTCATTTTGTGGCACTAGGTGGTTATTGCAATTATGGTCATCTCATTACTCTTGGTGATTGCCGTCACCTAGACGGTTGGAGTTGGATTGATTGGTGAGGGATTTGGTGATTGTATCCGCCCCCAATCAAGGTGATATTGTGAGGGGTTCTTGAGCTTTTCCGGTGGGACACCGAATTGCTACTTTAGTGGATTGCTCGTGCCATTGAGTTACCTCTCTTGTGAGTGGTGTCTTGGAGAGCCCGATGGGCCAACTAGCGAGTGCACCGCCTAGTCCAAGAACCATCCAAAGTTGGTCGACACAACGGGGACTAGCTTGCCGGCAAGCAAGTGAACCTCGGGGATAAATCAATTGTGTCATCTCTTGTCTCCCGGTGAAATTGGATTGATTGATATTACATATTATTGTTATTCTTATTCCTCATCGGTGATTGGGTCATTGCCTCTACACGTCGGTATAACAAGCTTTCCTCTCTTGTATTTACTTCCCTAGTTTACTTTGAGTAGAGAGCTAGCTTTTGCTTGTGTAGGTGTTCTTGCTAGTATAAGGCCTTTTATCTAGGATTGCTCACTAGATAGTGTAGTGACATAGCAATTGTGTGCCTTAGAGATAATAATCACTAGAATTGCAATAGGTGGCTTGCCTAACATTTAGAGCTAGAGCAAACCCTTTTTAAGCCATTTGTTTTACTAATATCTTTGCTTTAGTGTCTTTGAAGAATTTTTATTAGGCTATTCACCCCCCCTCTAGCCATCTAGGACCTTACAATGGTGCCTCTCCGTGCGCCGCTGGTGGCGCCGGGCGCCGACGTGAGTGCCGCCGTCCTTCATCGCGCCCTAAGCCCGCGATCACGCCCGGCGCGACCTGGTTTGAGCCCGCCGCACCATCGCATCGGGGCCAGGTGGAGCGACGATTGTAGCCCCCGGCCCGACATCCTCGAGGCGACGATCCAAGCCGGCGCTACACTTGACTATGTTGATATCCACCGCCGGGCTGACCCCGGACGCCGCCAATGCCGCAACGGGGTTTGCGATGCCCGTCGTAGCACCAAGTGTGGCACCAACCAAAGACGATGGTGCACCGCTGTCGGACGGCTCGCCACGGCAGGTCGGGCCCCCGCGAGGACCGTGTCATGGCGAGGCAGCTTGCGATCCCTAGCAAGATGGTGGAGGCCGCAAACGCAGGCAATACCGCGGTAGCCGACAGGATGCCACCCGTGCGCGGTAAGACAAACAGTTGAGGCACCTGCCGCTGGCGCAAAGTGGGGATCTTCTCGGGTAGGTGGTCGCGGGTTAGGGCTCCGCCCCAGGGCCGTCCGATGTCCTCCCGGGGAAGGATGTCATGCCACCCATTCGCGTTGGGGCGGACACCCTTCCACGGCGATCGGCGGCCGGGCGGGAACACGACCTTCCGCCCCGAAAGGGAATGCTGCTCACCACCGTGCCCGTGGTCTCGCGTCCGCATTCCCCTCGTCTTCTTTGAGGCCACGCCGCCACCAACCACCTCCTTATGGCACGAAACCACCACAGAGCCAACCCGGCGGTAGCGGCCGTTCCTCCCGAGGCGTCGCGCAGTCTTGGGGGGCGAGGCGACCTCCGTAGGATGGCGGAGGATCATCGCCGGACGCTGCGTTGCCGCTCCGCCCGCCCACCGCGGTACTTCGAGCGCCATACGAACGGCCCGTTGGGTGGAAAAGGCGCGGCGGAGGTGGACCGGCGAGCTTCCGGGCGAGGGCCGACGGGTGGATGAGGAAGACGCCGAGGGCGTAGGTCATGCTAACAGCCCCGCTACCCACGGGCGAAGACGCCGAAGCGCCTCGACAAAGTGTAACCGGCCGAAGCAAATGAAGCGGCACGCCGTCGAGGGCCTCATTGTCGTTGTCCGCAGGGTCCTCGATGCAGATCGGTCGGTGAGCCATCCGCGACTCCTCGGGAACGCCGCCAAGGAAGCCGCGGTGAGGTTCTTAAGGCGGTAGCCGCCGACCACGGCCGAGGTCTCCCTGACCTCAAGGCTAGGGGAAGCGGCCGCATCCAGCCATGCTTGCCGCTATGTCCGAAGATCTCTAGTTTGGATTTGGATAATTAGTGACACCTAAGGACTAATCTCTTGATGCTTAGTGTTTGACTAGATTGGAGTTTGGTCGTGCCGGAGTTGGTGCATGGTGATCATGGAGGATGGATCGAGGTGATCCAAAAGATGATCAAGCATGCAACTCGGTGGAGTTTCGGAGATCAATTGACCCCAAGGCAAAGGTATAACCATAGGGCTTTTGATTTCACACTCAAGACACCATAGAGGGTGTGAGTGGTTATAGGATCGATAAGCCGTATAATAAAGAGGGAAACTTATCGTACATATCGGTCCTCATGTGCCTTTAGGTTCAAAATTCATATGCATGCATTCTAACCTAAAGAGCTAACTCCGTCCCTTGCGAAAATGTTTTCAAAATGCTAACACATGGTGTCGAGGTGTTCTTCGACGTGTCGGCAACAAGAAACAAGTGACGGAAGTCGGTTTGGAGCAAAGGCGAAAGGAACGGCGGCGAAAACGATGAAAATTCGCAGCTTCGGCGTGGCCGGGCGCGGCGGCCAGAAGCACGAAGATTCGGCCGACGCCGCGGTGTGCGGGTCCGGTCAGAATTCCAGAGAGCATGTTTTCTCGGGTTTCGCCGAGGGCGACCGGACGCATCGACGGGATGCTTCGGTGCTGGACCGGAAGCACCGACGGACCCAGCGCCGGACCCGGTCAGGCGGGGGTTCGAACAATCGCTCGGGGTTGTCGGTTGTGGCCGAGGGCCTTGCCGACCGGACTCACCGAGTCCGGTCGGTCGCGTCCGGTCGCCGCGAAAACCGTGGGTTTCCTCCCCAATGGCTCGTGATGGCCGACCAATTTATAAGAAATCAAGTATAATTCGCAATCATCAAGCAATCGCAGTCTACACTTGAGTCCATATAAACCCGGTATTCCGGAAATCTCGAGTGATTTCAAACTCATCAACAACATACAACAGGATCGTTGAGCTTGGTAGTAAAATCCGCAGGTATTTCAAACCAAATTCGATATATTAAACATCGAGTCGAAGTATAATTTATTACAAACCTAGGTTCAAGTCGCGAAGCGATGGTTTGCGAAAAACCAAATAGTCTTTTAACGAAAACAAATATAAGATAGTGCCGGTAGATAGTCATCCTCAGAGCGGCAGATGAGGCAGGGGATATAGATTTGCCTTGCCCCGCCTTACTCTTCATCAACGAGAAATGACGAAGTCTTACAAAGAACCATGGTAAACATGCTCACCGCAACAACGGGAATAAAACCCCGAGTACAAAATACTCGGCTAGACTTACCCGTCCCAAAATAAAATAAAAGACTCCAAGGATCATGCTAGGCTTTATCTGGGGTTTTGCTTGACTCACATTAATTTCGCAAATAAGGTTGTTTAGTGAGCCTATACATGCTACTTGTATATTTTTCCAAGTTAACGGGGTACTTAATTAATTATATAACATAGATCTCGTATAGTCAAGATTAATCATTGCTCAAGAGAATAAATAACAAAGATAAGTAACTCGATCAGAATTATATTTGCTTTTAAACATGATAATAACATATATTATAGTGATTAAGACTACATTGCCGTGGAAGCATCCCGGGTTCTCACTAACCAGGAGAGATGGCGATTCGAATCGATTTGCAAACCAGCTGGCGACTACCCTGACACACACCAAGTCTACTTTGCAAAGGCGGACCCGATTACTCTCAAGACGTTACGGGGCGTAAAAGTCTCGGTCTTGCCGGGCTACCCCCTCCTTCGGTGCCAAGTGAGCGCATTAACGAGGTCGACGCCATCGTGGCGCATCTTCTTGCACCCAATAACAATCCCCATCCACCAACGCCAAAGGAGGAGCGATAAAGCGAGCATGGCCGGCCCCTAACATTCTTACGAGCTTCCGTGGCTCACGACCGGGCGGAGCCTACTAAATGCCGTGCACGTTCAACTTCCGACCACAGCCCGACAAAGTATGAGTCCTTAAACGACCAGGTGGAAAAGACCACAAGTTCCACCCAATCTAACATGTTTTAACTTAACGATTCTCGCCGGCCAGCTTGACAATCACCCATGTGATTGTTCACAACATTTCCTCAAGTGACCGGAATCACCGCTCTTCATCGCAATCATGATACCGAGCATTAACCTAGACCTCTATATAGGATAAGGCAACTTTCAACAAGGATCATAATGCATCAACGGTTTCAACCATTTCCCTAAACTTAATGCAGGAAACATATAAAAAGACTCAAGTCAATTTAATTGGAAGAATTAGGAAAGGGCGTAATGCTCCGGGGCTTGCCTCGCAGAACGTTGCGGGCGTGCTCCGGACACTCACCTCGGCTCGTCGGTCGACCCTTCGCCTCTCTGTGACTCCTCCGACTGCACTCCCAGCTGGAACAGCTCCCCAGCTCCTCGATCAGCTCCTCCGGAACTTCCCCGATCCCGAGATGATGCATATGATGGAGAAAAGATATAATTACATGTAGCATGAATATCAACTTGCAATGAGTAACAATATGTATGATGGATGGATGCTTCATGATGCAAGCTATTAGTAAGTGCATATCTCTTCTGTAGAAACACAACTCATTCTACACAAGAAACCTAACAACCTACATCAAGCAACATCCTAAACTCACAAATGGCAGAAAATGGCAGCTTGACATGCTGTCACTAAAACAGTCACACAGGGGAGTTCTACAACTCCAAATTCAGTGAACTAGGACTCTATGGAAAGCTAACAAAATTTCCTACAAAACATTCCACAGCATCCAGAGCTGAATCTGAACCTAACAGCCTCGAAATTAAGAAAAACAGAGGCTCTGTTTTCAGCCCAAACATCACATGCAACCTCCATAACTCACAAACTATTCATGCAACTTATCTCAAACTTAACCAGCAAGTAAATCAAGTAATTATCTACCAAATAAACCTACTGGACATGTCAAAAGATAATCTAAAGCACATAAAATAATATGCCCTAGCAAACACTTCACTTGCACACTACAATCAAATAAAATGCTAGAACAAGAAAATGTCAAAACTTCTAAGATGATCAAACCAAGCTTACTAACAGATCATAATCATGCTAGAAACACATAATAAAAATACTAATACACATTACCTTCATATAAACATATATTTCTAGCCTATTTTCCATGCATCACAAATGTGATAAATACATAACTACTTCAGAAAATTCTACCAAAATTACCAGAGCATACTACTGGAATATAATAGCTACCATAAAAAATCTCATGGCAAGGTCATGCTTATACAGCCCTACACAAAAATGACAAGTTTATACCAAACCTAAGCATGGAAATACTTTGTACTATGAAAAGTGTCAGACAACAGATTTCTGAGTATGTAAAGCTACTGAAACCTATCAAACACAAACACACCAAGTCTCATAGCCAAAACCCTAATTTTTATTTTTCTATGAATTTCTAAAGATCACATGGTAAATAGCACATAAATAGAAAATCACGTTTCTTCCACAGAACATACTATGCATGATATTTTTCCTAGACTCTACTCCCAAAAACAAGCACTTTTCATATAGAAAGCATATTTTTATCTTGTACCAATTAAAAGATATGATTTTCCTCAATTTCCATGCATTTATGGCCATAAATAAAACTCTATATAAAAGTTCTCAGAAAATAGGGTTTCATAATTTTATACTGTAGCCTATCTTCTAACAAGCATGGAAAAATTTGTTTCACTCAAAAAAGACTCAAAATGACCAAGTTATGAATTTCTAAAGCTTTTCAAGCAAAACTGGAAAAACGAGAAAAAGAAAAGAAAAAGAAGAAAACCGAGCGGGGCCCGCATGTCAGTGGCTCCAAAACAGAGCACGGTGGCACGGCGGGCGGTCGGCGGCGGATTTTTGCCGGCGATGTCCAAATCGTGCAACCAACTAACCTAAACGCATCTACGCCGACGAGAGGGTCACGATGGTGCCCTTGGTTCGACTTCGAAACCGACCGACACGACGACGACGGCGTCACGGGCGGCAAGGACGGGCGGCGGTCCGGCCACTCCGGTGCTCAACGAGCCACCTAACCTACGTTCTCGACCCCCCAGTGAACTCCAAAGCGACATGCTAGGTGGTTCTAAGCCCACGGAGCAACGACGGTGACAAGACGAGCGCGTCGCGCGGGCGGTGCTCACGCAGCGCGCGCCGGGCGGCGACGCATACCGGGCGAAATGGCGGCTCGATCTACTCATCCAGCTACCTCAGAAGCTCAAGCAATATCTAGGCAAAGCTAAAACACGAAGAAGAAAGAAGAAAGCTCGATCTACGAAGCTTGCGCGGCGACTTGCCCCAACGGGCGGCCATGGCGGCTCACCGGGCGGCGCCGATGGGAGAAATGGGGCGCCACCGGGGCTTTACCTCGATTCGACGACGGATTCGCGTAGCACACGACGGAACGAGGCTAGGGCGCTGTGATTTGGGGCGGTTTGGTGCGACGACGGCGACGAACCACGGCGGCGGAGCTCATGACGACGGCGTGAGCGCCGGGCGGCGCCGTTTCGCCACGCGGAGCGGCCGGGCGGCGGGTGGGAGTGTGTCTAGGTTTAGGCCTTGCGGTGCGACGCGGGTTTTAAGGCATGGGCGCCAGGTCCGGCCCATACACCGGCGGGCGGGCAAGCGCCACGTTGCTATGGCGCCGCCGCCGGCGAGCCGCCGATACCCCCTCGTTTCTGAAACCAGCGACTGTTTTTGGCCTGTGCCTCGAGATCCGTGCAGAATTTGGAAAAAGTCAAAACATCAACTTTGAAGAGAATTTCATAAGCTACAAAACACTCAATATGAACTTTTTCTAATTCGGCCTAGATTTGGAGATAAAAATTAAAAACAGCAAGGTCAAACTAAACTAGTCAAAACAGAGTTTGAATTTGACTCAAATTTGACCCAAACTGTTGGGCACTATTTGAACCCTTTCCAAACCTTTTCACAAGAAACTTACAACTGATCATTTGTTCTACATAAAAAGTACTTCACTTCATCTATAGAAACTTTTTGCTAGAAACACTTCTATCAAGCACTTTTGAAAAGAGTTTCAAAATGACTCAAAAGAGGTTTGACCTCTAGGGCAGATTTAAAATAAAAATTTCTAAGTTGAAACTCAAGCTCAAACATGGTCCTAAATTATGTCAAAAATATATCTAGGCACAATCTAGGTCCAAAACATTATTATAGCTAAGATCCTATAGTAGCTAGGTCAAGCAAGCATGAAATGAGAGTAAATTCAAAGTGAATGTCACTAACACATGATTATGCATGAAATGATGATGATGCTATGCAAATGATCATGCTTTCAAGATGCTTAACACCTAGGGTGTTACAAATCTTTCCCCTAAAAGAATCTCATCCCGAGATTCGGCGAAACTAACCATTCTTTATAAAACTGTGGATAATTCCTCAAGAAGATACTCATCCGTCTCCCATGTTGCATCGTTTTCTCCATGATTTCCCCAAAGGATCTTGTACTTTGCTTAACTACCTTGCCCCTGGTGGCTCTCTTTTGGTGTCTAGTACCCTTGCTGGACTCTCATAATAGGTCAAATCTGGGTCAATTTCAACATTCCGGGTTGACACTCGTTCCTCTGGAATTCTCAAACACTTCTTCAATTGTGACACGTGAAACACATCAAAAATTCTTCCCATCTCCCCGTGGTAATCAGAATCGATACGCTACCTCTCCCTTAGTGGCTAAAATCTTGTAGGGGCCTACTTAACCTAGGGCGCTAACTTTCTTTTCACTCCAAAATGTTGTACTTTCGTTTCATTGGTGACACCTTCAAGTAGACATAGTCACCAACGTTGAACTTAATAGGTCTCCTACGCTTTATCGGCGTAACTCTTACCTCTGCCTTGAGCAGCTTTCATGTTTTGCTTTATGATTCTCACCTTCCGCCGCCTTCATCTATCAAATCAATGCCATAGTAGGGTCGCTTCTCTCTGTTTCAATCCAATTCAGAGGTGTTCTACACTTTCTCCCATACAAAGCTTCAAAAGGTGCCATCTGAATACTAGCTTGATAACTGTTATTATAGGAAAACTCTACATACGGCAACCATTTGTCCCAAGAACCTTTCACGACAACACACACGCCCTCAAAGATATCTTCTAGTATTTGGTTTACTCTTTCGGTTTGGCCTGTGGTTTGTGGGTGATAAGCTGAACCACGAAGTAGTTTGGTTCCTAAGGCTTCCTGTAGGCTCTCCCAAAATCTATTGGTCCAACTTGATCCACGATCCGATACTATCGATTTTGGTACTCCATGCAAACGAAGTACATGTGCAATGTATAGCTCTCAGATTGGTGTGGTTCATAGTGGATATTGATCGAAATGAAATGAGCCACTTTGGTTAAGCGATCCACAATCACCCAAATCGAATCAAATCCCTTCTGTGTTTGTGGTAACCCAACAATCAAGTCCATTGTGATCTCATCCCATTTCCAATCGAGGAATTGGCAATGGTTGCAACAACCCCCTCGCAGCCTTCATATGTATGGCTTTAACTCGCAAGCAATTGTCACATTGAGACACATGGGCAGCAATCTCCTTTCTCATTTTGGTCCACCAGAATCTGGTTCTCAAATCCGATACATCTTATTACTACCGGGTGAATTGTTATCTTGGGCGAGTGAGCCTCTGTTAGAATCTGCTTCCCTCAACTCTCGATCCTTTGGCACAACAAGACGATCATCATACCAAAGAATTCCACTCTCATCGACTGAAATGATCACTAGGCTCTTTCTCTATTTTCTTCTTGATATGTGCAATCCCTTTATCACCTTTCTGGCCCTCAACAACTCTGCTCTCCAACTCATTCTCAGATCTGAATATTGCATAGGATAGCCGGATGCATAGGAGGAAAAGCCTCCATAGACTCGACTTGTCCCAAAGAACAATGCGATTTCTGCTCAAAGCATCCGCGACAACATTGGCTTTGCCTCGGATGATAGTGCAACTCAATATTATAATCCTTTATCAGCTCTAACCACCTTCTCTGCCTCATATTCAACTCCTCTTGCGTGAAAATGTACTTCAAACTCTTGTGGTCAGTGTAGACATGACATACATTACCAAGTAAGTAATGTCGCCAAATCTTCAATGCATGTACCACGGCAGCAAGTTCTAAGTCATGGGTTGGATAATTAACCTCATGCTTCCTTAGTTGACGCGAAGCATACGCAATAACTTCGCCTTCCCCGCATGAGTACGCATCCCAATCTCGCACCACATGCGCACAATACACATCAAAGGGTTTCTCGAATGTCGGGTTGTGCGAATCGGAGCTGTAGTCAACAACGTTCGCAGAAAGTACGAAACGCCGCTTCGCACTCCGGTGTCCACACAAATTTCTCATCCTTCGCAACAATCGGGTCATAGGTTTAGCTATTTTGGAGAAATCGGTATGAATCTACGATAATATCCAAATTAACACTAGAAAACTTCGGATCTCGAAACTGAAACGGTGCTTTCCAATCCAACACCTCTTGCACCTTACTAGGATCTACTGAAATTCCATCCTCAGATAAAACATGTCCTAGGAAATGCACTTCCTTCAGCCAAAACTCACACTTACTAAATTTAGCATACAACTTATGCTTTCTGAGTCTCTCCAAAACTATCCTCAAATGCTCGGCATGTTGTTCCTCATTTTCAGAATACACCAATATATCATCGATGAATACAACCACGAACCGATCCAGCCTCGCATAAACACCGAATTCATCAAACACATGAAATGTGCTGGAGCATTCGTCAAGCCGAAGGACATGACGAGATACTCGTACAAACCATACCGCGTGGAGAATGCGGTCTTGGGTATATCTTGGGGTCTGATTTTAATCTGATGGTACCCAGATCGAAGGTCTATCTTTGAGAACACCTTGGCTCGAGATAACTGATCAAAAAGTATGTCAATGCGGGTAATGGGTATTTATTCTTCATCGTTACCGCATTGAGTGGCCTATAATCCACACACATTCTCAGCGTCGATCTTTCTTTTTTTTCACAAACAAGGCCGGACATCCCCAAGGTGACGAACTAGGTCTAATGAAACCCTTCTCCAAAGAACTCCCCGGCTGTAGTTTTAGTTCCGCTAACTCATTGGGTGGCATTCGGTAGGGTCTTCGGAAATAGGGGCAGTCCCCGAATCAACTCTATTGCAAACTCAACATCCCTATCCGGGCGGCAATCCGTAGGTCTTCCGAATACATCCGAAACTCACATACTACAGGTATGTCGAGATTTCGCACACTTGTAACGCAAATTGAAACACGGTTAAGGTCAATGGCTTTAGGTAACAACACCTGGTGCTCACTCAAATCACGGGGATTCTTCAAGTGTACTACCCTATTCACCGTATCTATGAGTACACCCTAACTTTTCATCCAGTTCATCCCGAGGATGACATCCAAACACAAACCGGTAAAACTATCAACGAGGTTATTATTTCTAAATCACCCATCATGATCTTCACATCATTGACCCTCCGCCTAGTCAACCTGGTCACCCTCGCTGAACTAATTCGGTATCCAAACCCTAGGTCAAATATCTTTTCACTATTCTTTATGGCAAACTCTTGACTCATGAATGAGTGCGATGATCCGTAATCAAACAAAACAACAGCATTACGATTGTAAACTAAGCACGTACCGGTACGTCACGGTCTCTCCCTCGAGAACTTCCTCGGCACCTGTAAAGTGTGCCTGCCCCACATGCTGCTTGTAATTCTTCCTGGGTTGCGGGCAAGCTCTGGAGAAATGCCCGGCTTACCACAATTGAAGCGGTTGTTGTGGTTGAATGGCACGGACGGGAGCATTTCCCCGTCTTTGGCTTTCCTTTTTTGTGCGGGGTCATCATCACCCTTCAAACGGTTATTTCCAAATTGGTTCTTCTTTCCGTGGTGGGACATAGCACGAAGGCGTGGCAGGTGGGCGGTAGTTCTGACGACGTCCAAAGGAACCACTGCTCTGTCCTGAGCTTCCCTCAAACGGTCTCTTCTTGCCTTTGGATGCAGTATACAAAGCACTACTCTTCTCCCCGGTGAAGGCAATCGGTCCACAAATTCCTCGAAAGTGTTTCTGGTGGAGTTTCCCATGGCTTTCTCGCATTTTGAGGTTTAATCCTCTCTTGAAGCCGGCCAACTTTTTCTCCTCGCTGTCGACCATGTCGAGGAGCATACCTAGACGGTCTGAAAGCCTTGTAGGTATTCATTCATGGTCTTGTTATCCCGACCGAGCTTAATAAACTCTCCCAATTTCTCTCGCGAGCACCGGCAGGTATGTATGTCCGATTTAGCTGGCGTAGAACCAACCCAAATAACAGAACATTGGCGGGTAAAGTAGCACGGTAATTCTTCCACCATATTACGGGCGGGTCCCTCCGGCAAGTGCGTTGCAAATTCTGCCTTCGGATCTCGACGGATTCACCAACCGAATTTATCTTCTACCATGTCGGCCATTCCTCGGCCTCCATAGGTTCATTCGTCACAGTGAACTTTGGTGGTTCTGCGGGCCTTAAAGTTCTTGTATGCCTGGAATCCATCACCATCAGCACCACCACGGCCTCCCCTTCCATGTTGCGTCGCGATATTTTCAGAACTCTCCCGTGAACCGATCAAAGAACCGCCCTGGTTCATTTGGAGGTGGTGGTCTGCTGTCGATTTCCCCAAAGACTGATCGAAGTTTGCGGTATCTCGCACATTTGAATCAACAATAACTATCGATGATGTTGTCCAAAGCATAGATATTGAATTTAGGTTACGCTGAATTTATTGAGAGAATAAATTCATCCACAATAACAGGTAACAATAAACTCAATATGGTCTTTCATCAACATCACGGTTATGTCAACGCAATATGTGTATCAAGATTTCGCAATAAAATGGCAACAAAATATTGCACCACCGACATGATCTCGCAATAGATAAAGGGTCGCAATTACCGTAAAACCGATCATATTATAGAGCGCGAACTAAATTAAGGTCCCGACTAATATAATAAGGTCTCGAATATTACGAATCCATGTCTTACATGCCGATAGTCTCACTAATAAAAAGGGAAATTACATGATAAAAGTGGCACTACACCGCTCCGCTACAAGGGTGTCTCAACTAGATCAAGGGCTACGTGGTAGCATCTACGGAAATCTAAACATGGCATCACAATCATCTACTCCTGTGGTGCCCGAGAAGTGGGGTCTCCATCCCGGTCCTCTCACCGGGCCGCTGCTGCACTCTCTAATCCTCACCGTGGTCCCCAGAGGAGCTCCACGATACGGCCGCGCCTTGGTGAAGTCATCCACCGCTGTTGCGCCCCCAATGGTGATGGAGAGACGCTCGTCCGTAGCACTCACGCCTGCGGCTTCCTCGACCGGCCTCGGGTCTCGCGCGCCTCCCCGCCTAAGACGTGTAGCCTCTGTATGCCGCCTGCTGCGGGCCGTCATAAGCTCTCCGTTTAGCTTTGTAACGGCAAACATAGCCCTCATGGCTGCCATACCAGCAACCCAAGCTGCTTTCGTTCTCCGCGGGCGGTACGCCTCGCGGAAACACGCGGCGGGCCGCCCGGCAAGTGCAGCTCCACGGTCCCCGCATCATCCGATCCAAAACTCCCGCGGGCAAAGAACTCCGGGCGGCCGTCCATGCATCGGGCCTTGCCCAATGCACCGCCAGGCTAGCCAATAGGGGTCCACCGCGCGGCTGCACTTTGTCACCTCAACTGAAATCCATGGTACCTCTCCTCTCGCCATGGGTGCGCCTCCATGCGTAGGTGGGCTCTCGACCGTACCCAACCGATCGCAACGCCTCCCACAAAGAGGGCTGGTGTTGCCCGTGATCGTCGGGGTGAGTAGGGCTCAAGTAGTGGGCCATCTCAGCAAGATTTAGGAGATAATGTGAGATTGAGAAACAATAGTCCAGTTTAACCAAATTAGGGCAAGTACTAATTAGGGGAAAAGATGGAAAATGCATGAATGTCATGATGTAAAATTTTAAATATGATGCATGCACGTTACCTACGTATCTCACGGAATAGGAAAGAGATTTCTCTATTCGTTTTAATGGTGGCAACCTACGATCTCTCAAAAAGAAAATAAGACGTGTCTAGTCGATCTAACGCATTATTGTTGTTAGTGTACCTGCAATTCATTTCAGCCCACAATATATTCATGCAATGCAAGAAAGTAAAATTGCACATACCTGCTTCGTCAGGTCCACCCAACGGCATCGCATACCATGCGGAAAAATCACATTTTACACCCAAAGACACCCGTGTACCCATACACAAGTCTACGAGGGCACTACCCCACCACGGAGCTCTCAAAATCATTTTATTTCCCCTAGACCGGCATACATCCGATCATGCTCTCATAGCTCACACCATTACCTTGGGCGAGAGGCATTGAACAACCATTACCCGGGGCGAGGTATTTCGATCCATTCATGACTACTCAAGTGAGTAGCCCCGCACTCACGGCCGCACGGCAACCAAGCACAAACAACAAAATATGATGCATTAGCCCAATCCCGCTTAGCCAAGCCACCGACCGTCCTTAATTGGGCATAGAGGGTATGACCAAGGCACTACTAAATTTTGCAAACCTTTTACTCACACCACTTGAAAAAATTTTGTTTTATAAAACTTTTCGAAAAAGATTAGTGGTTCATTTTAATTTAAATACCAGATCGGACTTGTAATTACCAAACTAAGCTCGATGCCACCGTGTCGTCGAGAGCCGACCAATTTATAAGAAATCAAGTATAATTCGCGAATCACCGAAGCAATCGCAGTCTACACTTGAGTCCATATAAACCCGGTATTCGAAATCTCGTGAGTGATTTCAAACTCATCAACAACATACAACAGGATCGTTGAGCTTGGTAGTAAAATTCGCAGGTATTTCAAACCAAATTGATATATTAAACATCGAGTGCGCAAGTATAATTTATTACAAACTTAGATTCAAGTGCGAAGCGAAGGTTTTGCGAAAACCAAATAGTCTTTTAACGAAAACAAATATAAGATAGTGCCAGTAGATAGTCATCCCCGTAGCAAAGATGAGGCAGGGATATAGATTTGCCTTGCCCTGGCCTTACTCTTCATCAACAGAAATGTAGACAAGTCTTACAAAGAACCATGGTAAACATGCTCACACCGCAACAACGGGAATAAAACCCCCGAGTACAAAATACTCACTAGACTTACCCGGCCCAAAATAAAATAAAAGACTCCAAGGATCATGCTAGGCTTTATCCGGGGTTTAGCCGACTCACATTAATTTCGCAAATAAGGTTGTTTAGTGAGCCTATACATGCTACTTGTATATTTTTCCAAGTTAACAGGGTACTTAATTAATTATATAACATTGATCTCGTGTAGTCAAGATTAATCATTGCTCAAGAGAATAAATAACAGCATAAGTAACTTCGATCAGAATTATATTTGCTGCAACATGATAATAACATATATTGTAGTGATTAAGACTACATTGCCGTGGAAGCATCCCGGGTTCTCACTAACCAGAGAGATGGCGATTCAATCGATTTGCAAACCACCGGGCGATTACCCCGACACACACCAAGTCTACTTTGCAAAGGCGGACCCGATTACTCTCAAGACATTACGGGACGTAAAAGTCTCGGTCTTGCCGGCTACCCCCTCCTTCGGTGCCAAGTGAGCGCATAACGAGGTCGACGCCATCGCGGCGCATCTTCTTGCACCCAATAACAATCCCCCATCCACCAACGCCAAAGGAGGAGCGATAAAGCGAGCATGGCCGGCCCCCTAACATTCTTATGCGAGCCAGGGCTCCGCGACCGAGCCTACTAAATGCCGTGTACGCTTCAACTTCCGACTACAGCCCGACAAAGTATGAGTCCTTAAACGACCAGGTGGAAAAGACCACAAGTTCCACCCAATCTAACATGTTTTAACTTAACAGATTCTCAGCAGCAGCTTGACAATCACCCATGTGATTGTTCACAACATTTCCTCAAGTGACCGGAATCACTGTCTACTGCAATCATGATACTGAGCATTAACCTAGACCTCTATATAGAGTAAGGCAACTTTCAACAAGGATCATAATGCATCAACGGTTTCAACCATTTCTCTAAACTTAATGCAGGAAACATATAAAAAGACTCAAGTCAATTTAATTGGAAGAATTAGGGAAAGGGCAGAATGCTCCGGGCTTGCCTCGCAGAACGTTGCCGAACGTGCTCTGACACTCGCGGTCAGCTCGTCGGCCGACCCTTCGTCTCCTGTGACTCCTCCGGACTGCACTCCCAGCTGGAACAGCTCCCCGGCTCCCTCGATCAGCTCCTCCAGAACTTCCCCCGATCCTGAGATGATGCATATGATGGAGAAAAGATATAATTACTGTAGCATGAATATCAACTTGCAATGAGTAACAATATGTATGATGGATGGATGCTTCATGATGCAAGCTATTAGTAAGTGCATATCTCTTCTGTAGAAACACAACTCATTCTACACAAGAAACCTAACAACCTACATCAAGCAACATCCTAAACTCACAAATGGCAGAAAATGGCAGCTTGACATGCTGTCACTAAAACAGTCACACGGAGTTCTACAACTCCAAATTCAGTGAACTAGGACTCTATGGAAAGCTAACAAAATTTCCTACAAAACATTCCACAGCATCCAGAGCTGAATCTGAACCTAACAGCCTCGAAATTAAGAAAAACAGAGGCTCTGTTTTCAGCCCAAACATCACATGCAACCTCCATAACTCACAAACTATTCATGCAACTTATCTCAAACTTAACCAGCAAGTAAATCAAGTAATTATCTACCAAATAAACCTACTGGACATGTCAAAAGATAATCTAAAGCACATAAAATAATATGCCCTAGCAAACACTTCACTTGCACACTACAATCAAATAAAATGCTAGAACAAGAAAATGTCAAAACTTCTAAGATGATCAAACCAAGCTTACTAACAGATCATAATCATGCTAGAAACACATAATAAAAATACTAATACACATTACCTTCATATAAACATATATTTCTAGCCTATTTTCCATGCATCACAAATGTGATAAATACATAACTACTTCAGAAAATTCTACCAAAATTACCAGAGCATACTACTGGAATATAATAGCTACCATAAAAATCTCATGGCAAGGTCATGCTTATACAGCCCTACACAAAAATGACAAGTTTATACCAAACCTAAGCATGGAAATACTTTGTACTATGAAAAGTGTCAGACAACAGATTTCTGAGTATGTAAAGCTACTGAAACCTATCAAACACAAACACACCAAGTCTCATAGCCAAAACCCTAATTTTTATTTTTCTATGAATTTCTAAAGATCACATGGTAAATAGCACATAAATAGAAAATCACGTTTCTTCCACAGAACATACTATGCATGATATTTTTCCTAGACTCTACTCCCAAAAACAAGCACTTTTCATATAGAAAGCATATTTTATCTTGTACCAATTAAAAGATATGATTTTCCTCAATTTCCATGCATTTATGGCCATAAATAAAACTCTATATAAAAGTTCTCAGAAAATAGGGTTTCATAATTTTATACTGTAGCCTATCTTCTAACAAGCATGGAAAAATTTGTTTCACTCAAAAAAGACTCAAAATGACCAAGTTATGAATTTCTAAAGCTTTTCAAGCAAAACTGAAAAACAAAAAGAAAAAGAAAAAGAAGAAAACCGAGCGGGGCCCGCATGTCAGTGGCTCCAAAACAGAGCACGGCGGCGGGTCGGCGGGCGGATTTTCGCCGGCGATGTCCAAATCGTGCGACCAACTAACCTAAACGCATCTACGCTGACGAGAGGGTCACGATGGTGCCCTTAGTTCGACTCGAAAACCGACCGACACGACGACGACGGGCGCACGGCGTGCTCGGGCGGCGGCGCTGACGGCGCGGTGGTCCGCCACTCGGTGCTCAACTGAGCCACCTAACCTACGTTCTCGACCCCCGAACTCCAAAGCGACATGCAAGGTGGTTCTAAGCCTAACGGAGCAACGACGGTGACAAGACGAAGGTCTTGCGCGGGGCGGTGCTCACGGGCAGCGGCGTCGGGCGGCGACGCTGCATCGGCGAAATGGCGGCTCGATCTACTCATCCAGCTACCTCGGAAGCTCAAGCACATCTAGGTGAAGCTAAAACACGAATAAGAAAGAAGAAAGCTCGATCTACGAAGCTTGGCGCGGCGATTTCTGCCCCAACGGCGCCATGGTGGCTCGCCGGGCGCCGATGGGAGAAATGGGGCGCCACTGGGGGCTTTTACTCGATTCGATGACGGATTCGCGTAGCACACGACGGAACGAGGCTAGGGCTGTGATTTGGGGCGGTTTGGTGCGACGACGGCGACGAACCGCGGCGGCGGAGCTCGCGGACGACGGCGTGAGCGCGGGCGGCGCCGTTTCGCCACGCTGAGCGGCCGGGCGGCGGGTGGGAGTGTGTCTAGGGTTTAGGGCGTGGCGCGGATGTGGGTTTTAAGGCATGGGCGCGTGGGTCCGGGCCGTACATCGGCGGCGGCAAGCGGCCACGCTGCCATGGCGCCGTCGGCCGGCGAGCTCGATACCCCCTACTCTGTTTCTGAAACCAGCGACTGTTTTTGGCCTGTGCCTTGAGATACGTGCAGAATTTGGAAAAAGTCAAAACATCAACTTTGAAGAGAATTTCATAAGCTTCAAAACACTCAATATGAACTTTTTCTAATTCGGCCTAGATTTGGAGATAAAAATTAAAAACAGCAAGGTCAAACTAAACTAGTCAAAACAGAGTTTGAATTTGACTCAAATTTGACCCAAACTGTTGGGCACTATTTGAACCCTTTTCCAAACCTTTTCACAAGAAACTTACAACTGATCATTTGTTCTACATAAAAAGTACTTCACTTCATCTATAGAAACTTTTTTGCTAGAAACACTTCTATCAAGCACTTTTGAAAAGAGTTTCAAAATGACTCAAAGAGGTTTGACCTCTAGGGCAGATTTAAAATAAAATTTCTAAGTTGAAACTCAAGCTCAAACATGGTCCTAAATTATGTCAAAAAATATATCTAGGCACAATCTAGGTCCAAAACATTATTATAGCTAAGATCCTATAGTAGCTAGGTCAAGCAAGCATGAAATGAGAGTAAATTCAAAGTGAATGTCACTAACACATGATTATGCACGAAATGATGATGATGCTATGCAAATGATCATGCTTTCAAGATGCTTAACACCTAGGGTGTTACACGGCCACATTTCATGGTGAGGGGTATTTATACCCCCTTGGCTGTCTCTTGCTCTCTCTCTTGGTCATTTGAATCATTCCTAACACACTAGAGCAAGCAAGCAAGCCTCCTCCTCTCTCATTCTTAATTTGAGCTTCATTCTTGAGAGAAGAGTTGATCCAAGTGCATTTGCATTGAGTTCTTGCATCTAGAGGCACTTGGGGATCGTTGTGAGACGGTGGGTTTCCTTTTGCTCTTGGAGACACCGCTCCTAGCCGGCTTGGTGGATTGGTGGAGTTGTTGGCAAGAAGAGGAGATTGTTTCTTGGCCACCTCCGGGCGAAATTGTGAGAGGATCACGCACTCCTCGTCAGGAAGACAAAGTGCAAGGAATACATTGCTCATGTCTTGGGTACCTCACTTGTGAGTGGTGTGTTGAGGCTAGCAAGGGCACCGCCTAGCTCAAACACCATCCTTGTGTTGGTCGGCACAACCGAGAGTAACTTGTCGGTGTACAAGCGAACTCCGGTGAACAAATCGACTTGTTCATTGTCTCGGTGTTTGGATCATCACCTTCGAAAGTGATTGATAGTTCATCTTCTTCCCGGTGATTGGTTGACATCCTCCACACTTTGGTATATCTAGTTCACTCCCTTGCAATTACATTCATAACTGTTCTTGTGTAGTGAGCTAGCACTTGCTTTGTGTAGTTGTTCTTGCTAGCATAAGGACCATATTAGGATTGCTCATTAGCTAGAGTAGTGACATAGACTTTGTGTGGATTAGAGATCATAGAAATATTTAGTCTTGTCATTAGAAGGCTTGCAAGACCACTAGAGCTAGCGCAAACCGCATTATCGCCATTTGTTATACTAATCAGTTTGTTTAGTTGAGTTTGTAGAAATTTTATAGGCTATTCACCCCCCTCCAGCCCATCTAGGACCTTACAATGTCGCGACGACCGACGGCAGCGACGGCGCAACCACAGAGCAGCCAGCCTCCGCAGGTCCTCCGTCCTCAACGCCACCAGATTCAACGCCCCCAGATCCAGTGACATTGGTGGTGGCGGGCATGGACATTGCAAGGCTGGGGAGGGGAGCGGAGATGTCCACGGCCTCCCCTTACGCGAGCGGCGCCCAGCAAGGCGGAACTGGCCTCACCCGTCGTGCCGCCCAGCCCCGGACCCCGGGACGCCACTGACGCGGTCCGTGGCGGGCGGACGTGCCGTCTTGCGACCGGCAGGGCGGAGCCAGATTCAAACATTGGGGGCATGGTGCTCACGAAATTTAAAATTCAAAACATGGGAGCCAAGGTTTTCATAATAATTTTTGAGGCTCATAGCCAATAATCTTTAGTTATTTGCTAGCTAAAGAATCATAACATAGCCACATCAAATAGATATTGTAAAAGTGATAAAGTATGACAACAAGTTAAATAAAGGCTACTTAGCTACATAGTCATTCCAAAAGGTACATTTATCTAATGAAGAAAAATTCTAAGGTATAGAATTATACAAGCAATTATATATCCATTATTCAGAGTCTTTATGCTATATCCTACATTGGTGTGGTGGTTTACTTGAATACTATGAAGTTGCATGTTAGAAGTCATGCAAATGCACATACGCACCTCTGCAAACTATAATAAAGTTTAGAAGAGCAAACTGCATGCACTAATTAACAGGAGTAGTTGCTAAACATAGGAATTTTTTTGAATGAGTTGCTAAACATAGTCTATAATGCAGAAAAACATAATGTTGGGGGCCTGGCCCCCTCCAGCCCCTCTCCCTCCGCCATCGGGCGACGGGTGTCGCCAGGGCGGCGGGCGGCGGCCGGCCCCCGGCGCGGCAGCCCACCCGTGCTAGGGTTAGCCGGGCCGGCCACGCCACCGAGCGGCAAGGGAAGGGGAAGGAGCGCTCTGCCCTCGGGGAGGGGGAGAGGAGGGGAGAGGGGTGGGAGGGGCGGGATGTCGGCGGTGGCGGCGGGGTCTCCGTGCTAGGGCGGGTGGGGAAACACCGGGGGATTTTTTTCAAAATATTTGAAAGGTCAACTCTGCTCGGCGGGCGGTCTCCGCAGTTTTGTTGTTTGGGCTCGATTCGAAGCCCGTGTTGGCTTTGTGGTGTCCTACTGGTGTTCCTAGAGAATATCCAGAATATCAACCCACTCACTTGGGTCGTTGACATCACGGTATTTCGTTTTTGTGTTTGGCGGTAAAGTATTTCGTTCAATTATTGTTTTGCATTTTATTCCTTTTGATAACGGTTGAATAATTTGAAAGATTTTCTTTGTTTGCGACCAGATTTCGAAAAGAATATTGATGCTCCCATTTAACCCTCTCTGGTCGCTGCTCTCGGTCTTTAATTATATATATCTATTGTAAGTGCTGACCTCTGGCCTCTGGCCTCTGGCTACTTTGTAAATTTTAATGGCATCAAACTTTCAGATGTCTCAATCGCCTAAACTGTAAGGCAACGTTGAACTGGAAAGAAAGAACTTCTCAATCACTTACAGATAATAGAGACAAAGTTGTTTTTTAAAGAAACTTTGAAATCTGCACAATCGTGTTGACAAGAGGATTAGAAATTCGTTCCCGCGATGCGCGATACACGCATTCAGCTTTGACAAGTATGTGTCCTTCATCTTCCACGATCGATATTCCTTACAGATATTGTTGTTCAATTACATCGGTGGATTATCCTGTTTGCATGTCCAACACGTTAGTTAATATAAGAAGCCAACTTCGATTCTGTGCAGCATCTTTGGTGTGTGGTGTCTCTATCAGTGATGTGAATAAACTATACATATGAATGCTCATGATGCATTGCCTTGCCACAGGTAGCTAGAACGTACGACTAGTACTAGCATATATACCAGCCATGCTTTGTGTTCAGTACAAGATCAAAAGATAGATTGCACGTGAAGCTTGCGTGGCTTCGACTAATTGTCAACACACGATTACTTGTGTGGATTGGGATCTCTACGTTCAGACTTTCAGAGGAAATCAAAACAGGTCATCCGATCGGTTATTCATCTCCATCGAAATCCAGCAGTCTGCAGCAGCTCTATAAATACCTCACCGGGTGCATGCTCTCTTCATATAACCATCAGCAGCAGTCGAAGAAAGAAGCACTATAACAAGCAACATATTTGCCCGTGAGTGTGCCTGCTGCCTTTCTATACTACCCTTCTTCTTCTTCTTCTTCTTCTTCTTCTTCTTCTTTTTTTTTTTTTTTTTTTTTTGCAATAATTTAGTAGTAACGTCTGCTTTCTTTTTTTGCATCGTCATCGTTCAACTGAATGATCGGCAGTTCAATTCACGACGCACGACGACGACGACCATGAGCTCCACGGCGGAGGTGACGATAGCACCAGGGAGCGGCGGCCTCAAGACGTCGTGGCCGGAGGTGGTCGGGCTCAGCATTGAAGAAGCCAAGAAGGTGATCCTCAAGGACAAGCCCGACGCCGACATCGTCGTGCTTCCCCTCGGCACGCCGGTGACCGGTGATTACCGTCCCAACCGCGTGCGCATCTTCGTCGACACCGTCGCCGAGACGCCCCGCGTTGGCTGATACATCGAGGTTACCTGGCTGCTGCCTATAGCCAACATCAGTATCAATTCCATGCATCTTGCTCTACAAAATATAATAAAAATGCATGAATAATATAATTCGGACATGACGTGTGTATTCTATCATGTCCCTCGCTCTATATACCTGCCAATAATGGACCTATATATATGTACGTACGTGCTTGTTTGTTTCATTTCTATACAAATCAATCTAAATAAAATAAAATAAATGGTATTGTTTCTGCATAAACAAATTTTTTTAAATAAAGAATAGAAACTATCCGGTTTCATCATCTACCCATGGGTAGAATCAGGCCAAAATATTACAACAAGAGAAATAAAAAGAAGGAAATTGACGTGAAAAATTACATCCCAGCAATGGGCTCAAGTAGTCCTACGCGACAAAAAAGGCTTATCCGTAATGTCAACTCCTCTAAAATATGATCACTAACGTCAAGACAAAACCGCCAAAACATATTTGTCAGACCTTAAAGAAGGAATGTGCGTCATATGGAAACGTATGTCCATCCTCGCACGAGTGAGAGAAGATATATTAACAAATGGACCAGGAGGCCGTATCCAGGCCCAGGAGGGGAGCAAGACCCAAGGCCAGCAACGTGAGATCGGCTGGCCTAGAGTGGTCGTGACTATTTGTTTTTAGGCCTCAATCAAGACATGGCAAATAGTCCAGCAGTGTCTTGTCTAGTTCTTCGTAGGTGTTTATAGGGATAGGGTTTGTGTAAGTGTATTTATAGGGGAAAGTGTGCGTTCGTGTGGTGAGAGTTGCGTTCTACTGTGTACTTAAAACAAAATTATTGATTTGATGAAGGTTGAAGGACAATTTGTAAGAGCATCACTGTATCCGAGGGTCTGATTTTCCGAGGCTTCTTTACTTCGACAACCACATCATCAAAAACACTTACTCCCTCCGTCCCTTTTTGTGGTCGCTCAAGAACCGGGAATGATAGAGGGTATAGTTTTTGAACGACAAGAATTGCGGACAAAGTATGTGTGGTAGCTTAATTCTAATGGAACTCTCATTGAAAATGGCCTAACCAAATAATTTATATTTGATTAAATTAATTAAGCATGAGCAATAATACACGGAGTATGTAGCCAATAAAAATGAGCTTAAACCGATACTAGTAGTCTAGTACTAGCGATAGTACTAGTACTAGCGATAGTTGTCGACGTACTGCTGGAGGATAAGAATACATGTTGTGAAGAAGACGTGGTGGCTGGAGGTTTTTGGCACTGCTCAATAATAGTGCCAGCTACACGTACTGCTGACTACTCCGCATGTGGCTACAAGCAATAATATCACTTGGCTGCAAGCGAGATGTTTCTGCAGCGTTGCTATCTTCTTCTTCTTCTTCTTCTTTTCTGGCTGTTGTTGGGGCCAATCCAGGGCCACCTTGTTTGCCTCGTGCGTAAATACATTGTTGAGCGGTGGAGCGGCTACGATTTCTGGGCACCATCCATCAACATTTTATTTTTGTTGCAAATGAACACACACATATCTTGCCTGCAGCTAACACAGCTCTCTATAAATACCTCACGGTGCATACTCAGCAGGCATCAGCAGCGGTGCATACTCAGCAGGCATCAGCAGCAGTACAAATTAAGAAGCACGATAACAAGCAACAGTTGCCCGTGAGTGTGTCTTTCTATAAGTTTCTTGCAACGATATAGGAGTAGTAGTTTGTAAATTTCCTTTCAGATCTCAGTCCAAAGCATCATCGATCGACTGTTCAATTCGCAGTTCCCGCCGACCGACGACGAGTGTGACGACCACCATGAGCTCCACGGCTACGACGGCGGCGGGCGGCGCCAAGACGTCGTGGCCGGAGGTGGTCGGGCTCAGCGTGGAGGAAGCCAAGAAGGTGATCCTCAAGGACAAGCCTGACGCCGACATCGTCGTGCTGCCCGTCGGCTCCATTGTGACCGCGGATTATAGCCCTGACCGCGTCCGCATCTTCGTCGACACCGTCGCCCAGACGCCCCGCGTTGGCTGATAAGAGGCAGGTTGATGCCTAGCTTGGTTCCTTCCTTGCCCCACAACTGAATATTCTATTAAATGAATAACTTGGACATGCTATGTATTCATGTCCGTGTATCTGCCGAATAATGGATTTGTAACGTGTTTTTCTTCCTACAAATTGTTACAGAATAATGGCTTCGTTTCTTTGCATAAATACATGTATCAAAATGTCACCCATCCCTGCACGAATGAATATATGATCTCTACAAGTTCTAAATAAAGGCTATGCGCAGAGCAAGTGTTTTCAGGATGGTGTATCAACTTGATGTAGTTGGTAATTGTCAGCAACCAACAAGTATTACTTAACGATTACTAAGGTCCTGTTTGGCACAGGCAGATTTCTCGCTCAAGTCGAGCTGTTTTAGGAAAATGTTAGCAAAACATTTTTTTAAAGCATGCTTAGCACGTTCTACATTAAGAGAAATTAGAACAAAGTTACATAGTCTGCCTAGCTTGACGGTGAGTTGCCTTGAACATAGAACAGGCTAACAGGTGTCCACACTAACATACATCACCGGCTCAAACGGCGTCGCTTCGATTGTTTTACTAAACTGATGAACTATTTGATGACTAGAAACTAGATTGCCGTAGCAATTAGCGCCGCAAGTTTCTTGAAACCTGAAGCAATCCAGGAGTCAGCTTCTTCGTGGATGCAGGCGAGCACCTGGGAGAGTGTTGCTGATGCCATCGAATGTTCTTCGGTTGTGCTCCTTCTAGATTTCCCAAGTTACCAACGAAACGAGGGAGTTGAAGCCACGACAAAAGCGATCAAGCAGCTGCGAATGGATGGCCAGCTGCCAGTTGACCAAGTGGGATTCCAGTGTTTGGGAGAGGTGTTGTAGACTGGCGTAGCCTAGGATGCAGAACCAAACCTCGCGTGAGAACACATGAGAGAAGAAGGTGGTCCGCTGACTCGTCTTCCTATGAGCAAAGCGTGCAGTCTGTGGCAGCTTGGAGGCCATGACGCCGTCTCCTTTCGGACGTCAGGCGGCCATGCAAGGCCAGCCAGATTATGAGGTTGACCTTTGGCTGAGTCGAGGCCTGCCACACCTCCTTCGCTCTGCCCAACCTGGAGGAGCCGACGAAGGAGGCCTGGTATGCGCCGTCTGGACCACTTCCAGATGAAGCGGTCCTGGGTTCCCTGCTGCAGTTGCACGGTGTCTACCTTGTCCCAGAGCAGGACATATTTGACCAGCATGGTGACGAATACTCCATTTCTATGTGGGAGCGTAAAAAATAACTTCATTCATGAAGCTATTTTTTTAAAAAAAAAATGTGTTGAGCAAAAAAAGAAAAACAATATAGCTTAAGAAACTATTGGTGAAGCTGTGTCAAATAACAGCTCTAAGAGCAACTCCAGCGTGAGCGCGTAAATCAAGCCTCTATTTTTTTATTTTTAGGTGCTTTCTGCTATTTTTTGTTGGTCAATATCGTGGTTCCACTCCAGCGGCACCCGTAACACAGGCCCCCAAATCGCGGGCGACGGAGCCCGACGCGGCGGGAGCAAACTATGGAGCCTGGCGCGACGGCACTTGAGAGCAGCACGGGGCGGAGGCACACCTCGTCGCTCACCTCTGCTCATCCCAGCGGCGCGAGGGAGACCGGAGCTAGGGGATCACTTCGAGCACCGGTGGGCAGGGGAGCCGGCGCCGAGGTAGAGGCCAAAGGACGCACTCGCGCGGTGGAGCTGGAGGCGGCGGCCACCCTCGCCTCTGCTTGTCCCGTGTCGGGCGGCCACGCTCGCGGCGGGGGGATCCCGCGGGCGGACGGAGTTTTCACTGCAGATCCCGCGGCGGCAGAGACCCTCGCCGGCACCGCCCGAAGTCGAGACTTCGGCGCCGGCGGGCAGGATGTTGACGAGCCTGCCGACGGAGATGGAGATCTCCTCGCCGCCATCGCCGTGATTCGGACGCAGCACGGGTCCCTCCCGACGGCTGGTCCAGGACACCCTTTGACGATGGTGAAAGGCTCGGGCGGCCTGACCTTGGGCGGCGGCGTCATCTTGCGACCTCGGGTAGTGCTACTTGAGCGAGCGAAGGAGGATGGAGTTCACGGCGGAGGAGGAGGCCGCCGCGAGTTGCAGAGTCGCGCCATCGTAGGGGCGGCGCGCGGAGCATCTTGGTGAGCAAACGTTGGGGCGGCGCTGTCGTCAGTAGAGGTCTTGCCTTACGGAAGTCGGGCGGCGTGACGGGATGTCTCGCGGGAGGGGGCGGCGGAGCCCGACGGGGGGACGCACGCCCGCCGCCCGCCGCGGTGCAGAAATCCCGCAGCAGCGGCGCGGCGGCGCATGCGCACGGGGATCGAGATTCCCCAGCGGGGGCGGCGAGATGAGAGGAATAGGGGCAACCAGGACTAGGGGTTAAAACTAAAATTTGGGGTTTGTTAAAATTTGAGGTCCTATTAAGGGGCTCCATTGAAGTTAATTTTTTTCTCAAAACCCCTAAAATTTAGGGTAGGGGCTCAAATGGGGGCTGGACTGGAGTTGCTCTAAGTAGCTAGCACACGATGAATGCTGGAAGGTTCTAGAGGATACAACGAAACACACATGTACACAGAAAGGAGAACAAGCATAAGAAGAAAGAGAGAGATAGATCGAGCATAACAAAACTAAGCAATTAAGCTCCTTGAGCACACCGAGTTCCGATTCTGGTCACTCGAACGAAACCCACAGCGCTGCTGCTCACTTTCCTCATCTACAAAAATTGCTAGTTCTGTGGGCCAGATTAAGGAAGCCCAGTGGCCTCTATCGCGTGTTTATTTAACGGCCCAAATGGCAACCCATGACCATGAGCAGGTCCATGACAGTGGTATTGAAAGTTAATAGAAACTTGTTCAGATTATGGAAGAAAAATTCTGCCAGCGTGCCACAAGCATATAGAGAGCATTTGGGGTCAATTAAAAAGACAGTTTAAGTGATGGGTCGAGTCGATAGATCCTCCACGCACCAATCGCGATCGGTAACTTATTGGTTTCTCCATATTCAGGTTATCTCTCAACAATCTATCTCTAGCAGGAGCAACTACATGTGTAGCTTGCTTCAAAAAAAGGGGGAAACACTATATGTGTAGCTTAAGATCCATGAGCTGATCAGCTTCGTTGTCGACGAGAGGAGAAGAATATACGAGAAAAACGTGTGGAGGGACCGTTCAAAAGTTGTCAAGTTTTTGTCAGTGTCAGCTGAACTTACTGAAGGTCTGAAGCTCTGCTGACTAGCTAGTTGATTGCAAAAACCATGGATGCATGCAAGTTTCTGTAGCCGGGCCACCTCGTGACTCGTGCACGAATATATGCATGCATTATTGTTGAGCGGTGGAGCACAGCTACGATTTTTTTGGTTTAAATTATATAGCATCGTCCTGCCTGTAAGCTGCAGCAGCCCTATAAATTCTGCACCGGTGTATATATACTCTCGCTTCACCAGCAGCACAAGAAAGAAGCACAATAACAAGCCACACTTGTCCGTGAGTGTGCCTTCCCCCTTTTCGTAAATCTTATTACGCTTTTGGCTATTTGTAATACAAATATAGTAGCTATACATCATTTGTTAATTTCAAGAGCATCGTCAATACCGTCATCAATTGATTTGCAGGTTCAATTCGGGACCGACAACAACCGACGAACATGAGCTCCACGGCGACGGAGGCACCGGAGTGCGGCGGCGGCGCCACCAATAAGACGTCGTGGCCGGAGGTGGTCGGGAAGAGCGTGGAGGAAGCCAAGAAGGTGATCCTCAGGACAAGCCCGACGCCGACGTCGTCGTCTTGCCCGTCGGCTCGCCGGTGACCTATGATTACCGCACCAACCGCGTTCGCGTCTTCGTCGACACGGTCGCTGAGGCGCCCCATGTCGGCTGATAAGCTCTCGCTGCTGCTGCTTGCATGCCCGGCTTCCTTCTCGCTCCAGAACTTGAATAAAAAGCGACGAATAAACGCGGACATGCCATGTATGCATGTCATATGTGTGTACCCTGTGTTGTCACTTAATAATAATTTCTAATAATAATGCATCGCTCTTGCATGCGTAAATCAATGTGTCAAAATGTCGTCCATCAATCCTTGCACGAATGAATATAAATATATATATGAAAGTGGGATCAGTTGTTTTTTAATTTCTTTCATTAAAAACGGCGGGTGATCTCATCTAGAGTTCAAACAATACTGTAAAATCACGCTATATCTTGATTCTGTCGACTCCCTTTTATGCCATCTTTTATAAATTTTCATATTGATCAATCAAAATAGAAGAATAAGTGACCAGGGTCGTCCCGGGAAAATTAGAGGCCCTGTACAAAAAAAAAAAAAGAACGAGGCCTACTAGCTTAGGAAAAATAGGATAAAATGTACGATTGGATCAATTCTTCTATTTTTTGTTTTTCTTATGCTTTTGCGAACCCAATTCAAATTTTCTAGAACAATTTGTAGAAGACATGGCTAGATGAAAGATCAAAAGAACAAAATTTAGAGATCGACCTACTACGTTGTAATGTGTGTGACTTGAAAACAAATGAAAGATTGATATTACCTTCATTGCCTCAGCCCTCACTCGCTCGCTGTTGTCGTCTGTTCCTACTTCGTCACACTCGCGATACGTGGTCGGCGGGCGGCGGTAGCGAGGACCAGGAGACGGGAGACCTAACTCGTAACTGCTGCCAGGGAATGGGTCTGGGATCAGCACAGGTACTCATCGGCAATTCAATTGAGTTGAGATCGAACCAGCGGTCGGCAACAAAGAATTTTCTATTGGGGGCTTTGTACGTTGGCGGCCGTAATTAGCTTGCTAATGAGCCAAAGTTGCTACATTAGTGTTGTACTATTGCATCTGTTATGTATAGATTTGGAGGCCCACGGGATTTGGAGGCCCTACGCGGTCGCTCTTCCTACACATGGCCAGGGATGGCCCTGCAAGTGACAAGGACGGCCTGGTGGGCGGCCAAAAATCACGACGAACAAAAGGTGTGTCCGTCATGAAATGATTTAGGTAATTCTCAAAAAAAAAAAAAAATGATTTTAGGTGTGCCCCAAAATAAATTTTTGTACTAGTGGCATGCCTGATGCATTATTGTTGAGCTGGCCATCCACCGAGAATTCGAGATGCAAGCGGCAGTCCTATCCTATCTTAGCTCTGCTTATCCTTTTGGATGTTTCTGCAGCGTTGCTATCTTTTTTGTTTTGTTTGTTTTTTACCGGCCGGCTGCAGGGGGCCACCTCGTGTGCCTCGTGCGTATACATGCATGATTGTTGAGCAGTGGAGCAGCTACGATTTCTTGGCACCGTCCATCAACATTATCGTCTTTTTGTTTTTTGTTTAATTATATTATATGCACAGCTATCTAAAGGCTATCCTGATGAAGATGAACACACACATGCATTGTATCTGCAGCTCTCGATCTATAAATACCTCACCGGTGCATAGCTCGTTTAACCAGCAACAGTACAAGAAGCACCATATATAATAAGCCTTCACACCACACCGTGAGTGTGCTACCTAGCTATATATACCTTAAGTTGTTTTTTGCAATAATATAAGTGGTAGTTTGTTTCGTTTCAATTTGTAGGCCACAGCATCATCAGCTGATCTAGCTATACTATTCGCAGCTCGCAACCGACGACGACCATGAGCTCCACGGCGGCAGCACCGGAGTCCGGCGGCGCCAAGACGTCGTGGCCGGAGGTGGTCGGGCTCAGCGTGGAGGAAGCCAAGAAGGTGATCCTCAAGGACAAGCCCGACGCCGACATCGTCGTGCTGCCCGTCGGCTCGCCGGTGACCAAGGATTACCGCCCTGACCGCGTCCGCATCTTCGTCAACACCGTCGCCGAGACGCCCCATGTCGGCTGAGATAAGCTAGCCGGTGCCTGCCTTGCATTGCTCCGGAACTGAATAAAAAAATATAACGCAGACGTGCCATGTATCATGTATGCATGTCAGTGCATCTGCCGAATAATGGATGTATGTGTGTGCTTCTTCCCTACTATAAACTATAACCGAATAATGGCATCGTTCTTCGGTTCTTGCATAAATAAATGTATCAAAGTGTCCGTCACCCTCTGCACGAATGAATACATCAAACGGGATCAGTTCTTTTGTTGACGGCAGTCAGCAAAAGTGTCAGACATGTGTAATATTTGGAGATGGTTAAGAAAGATATTTGAAGACTTGGGTGAAAACGACATTTCCTTCACTTTCTTTCTTGAAATGTAATGTATAAATAATAAACGGCTCCACTCGGTGTGACGGCAGCCGACAACTCTCTCTAGGCGTGCTCCTTCCTTCACAGACGGATCAACGGGAGCACCTTCAAAGGTTTTGGGTGAAAGCTCAAGCTCAACTTAGATTAGTATGGGTCTGGACCGGTGGCGAGAGTCTCCTTCTTAAAAGGCGTCACCGAAGAACCTTTTGTTGTTTCTCCAAGATCGACCCGATCAATGCTGCTACCCCCATACATGGTTTTGGGTGAAAGCCTTCCCAAACTCCTGCTTGGCTGGCCGATGATTATGTTTTGGCGTCATTCACCTATATATGGAGGCATCGTTGAAGAGCTCGTGCGATTTAATGTGGTAGTCTCAGCATTTTATTTCTTCTCTTTTTGCCGTTCGGTGGGCACATGTTGTTTTTCCCAAACCTTTTGTAGATCTTTCATTTTGGGCCTTTTTTAATATATATTCAGTTTGGGATCATTCCCTGGTGAAAATTCCAAAAACAAGTATCACAAAATGATATTGATGTGATCAAAAGAACTTTAGCTCTCGTAGGAAAAGACTTGAGCAAAGGGAAAGAATGGCGGACAAAGCAAGATGTTGTAGTTCAGAAAGATGAATGATGATTCAAAGTTTACGAATTGTCTATCTCGTTTCAGAGCACGCTGTTCTCCAAATTATGCCCCTCATGAGCATCTCCAAGAATTTTAAAAACCCACAATTAGAAAATTAAATCGACCCAACCGTGAGGAAATATACACGCTCGTATCGGTTTGCTAATCTAGAGGTGGAATGATATAGGAAGGAATAAGGAGAAGGATAGTCTTTCTAGTCTAATATACAAGAGACAAAGAAGTATAAAAGTGATAGATATGATTTCTTTTTTTTTTTTTTTTTTTTTGCGGAACATGATAAATATGATTTCAAAATAGTCCAGAATTCATTATGTACAATTGTCTTATATATTTTATGAGTGAGATTTTATAAACGGTTAGAGAAAGTCAACAATGCTTCCAACATTTTTAGCTACTTGATTTTTTTTTTTTTTTTTGCGGGATAAAAATTTTATTAATTTACCAATTTATTTTTAGGAACTTTTTTTGCGAGAATCCCTGCAAGGCTAATCCATTCGGAGCCTGAGACGAGGAC
Source organism: Hyparrhenia diplandra (assembly GCA_015847255.1). Classification (NCBI taxonomy): domain Eukaryota; kingdom Viridiplantae; phylum Streptophyta; class Magnoliopsida; order Poales; family Poaceae; genus Hyparrhenia; species Hyparrhenia diplandra. The sequence continues at coordinate 17,872 of JADLZK010013278.1, read as the reverse complement.
GTTGGGCTGAGAATCCCTGGAAGGCCCATTGCCCAGTGCCTGAATACATCACTGCTGAAACACGGGCCTTTAGCGATGCCATCCTATGCACAACGCGGACCCAAGAACCGATGCAGCCCAGCACCACCACAACAGGGCGCGCTGCCTTCACTGCTGAAACCACCGATGCAGGCAAACCTGTTGTCGCCGAGACTGTCACACTTGCCTCTTGCATATGTAGCCATGCCACACCTATGAGCAGCCAGAACTATAATCTTTTCGTTATTAGGTCGAGGAGGTAATTGTCCATTTAGTGGATGCTTGATATTCATGTTATTTTTTTTTATCAAAATGACCCAATCTCTTGCATTTTTTTTAAAAAAAGACCCAATCTCCTTTCAGAGCTCTAAAGTGATTACGGTTGCACTAGGTGATAAAATTCCTTACACAATCATTAGGCCTACTGATGTGGTGAGAAGCGAACTAAAATGTTCTTGACTTTACCCCAGACACTAACGAAATGATTTTACGTGATGGTGCAAAATCTTTTCCGTGGCGGGCATCCAGTTTGCTCGTCACAATTTTCCGTGGCGGGCATAATAAAAACGCCCTTCACGGAACCGTGGCGGGAAAAAATGTTAAAAATGTGGTGGCGTTATAAAAGGCCTGCCACACGAAAGGAGCAGGCCAAACAGGCCCAGGAAGGCCTGATATCCTTCGCCGGATATAAATACAGGTTTCTAGGGTTTTCCCACTCCTTTGTCTGTCTGCCTCACTCACTCGCCTCCCCTCCTCTGTCTGCCGCCCACCCTCTCTCTCAAAAAAAGCCAGTCGCGACCTCCTCTCCTCGAGATCCCCTACCGGTGGTGGTGCGTCCTCCGGCCTCGAGATCCGGCGGCTGCGCGTCCTCCCTCCCTGGCGCGCAGCGTCCCCCCTTCCCTCGAGATCCCGATGGCGGCGTGGGGCGGGCGCCTCAAACTCCCGGTGGCGGTGTGGCTCCCCTCCCCTCAAGATCCAGCGGCGACGCTGGTCCTCCTCAAGGACCGAAACGGCGACCGAGAGGAGGGGGGTGAATGGGAGCCTCGATTTTCCTTTTTCAATTTCGGGTCATCGGCTCAACCCCCAACCTCAAAAGAGAGACAAAGAGATGAGATTCCCAACTTCTATCGAAAAGAAGCGGGTTCCCGGAACTAGATTACCAACGCCAACTCGTGACGAGAGTAACTAGACAAAATTTCTCGGATCAATAGAATGTCATTGCAAAATCCGGATCACAAACCGGAGCTCGATTCGAAAACTACGGACAAAATATGCAAGCTGAAAATGCTCTCAAACAATGAGCTCAGTACTGCAGATATGAAGCACATGCGCAATTATAGCTAGCAGGAATTTGCAAAGCGTTAATTGTACTCTAAGCAAATGAGATAAATTAATGCACTAATGATTAGCTTATCATTGCTACGAGTAGTAAGTCACGTATGCAAGAAAATGAAATGATTCTGAACTTGACATACTCCACTTGCCGATTAACAAACCTGGCGCCTGCTGTGTATGTTGAGGAAACTGCAGAACGGGAGCTAACGAGCTGTAGCTTGATGACGAGCTGCTGCAGACTGCTTGAGGCTCAGCGCTGGAGTGATCGAATCCTGACGAACGAGCGCCTGCAACGAGGATGGTAAGCGTCGGGTGCTGCTCTGCGCTGCAACTTGTTCTCCGACTGGTGCTGGAGCACACACAAGCTGAAGATGCGGAGCTCTGCTCAAGCTAATGCAAAAACAAGATCGAAGCTTGCCTAGGACCTGCTGAACAGCGAGACAGAGAAAAGAAAAACCAACACTTGCACCTTGCCAAATTGCACACGGAAGCAAAGCACCAAATTGCTTGAGAATGAATTGAAAAATCAAATCCTCCTGTAGCTTGAAAAGGACAACACAAGATTTGAGAAATCAAATCACCACAGACCGAGCACTTCGTTGCTTGCTCACCGTCACAGCTTGAACCTGCTCTCCTGACGCAAATCAATCAGAAAGAAATAACAGGACCAGCACCGCTCTACCGAGCGCGCGTGATGCCTGAGCATCAGCGTTGGTGACGCTGGCCGACCAGCTCCTTCCCTTTGATCCGTAAAAGAAAAAACACCTGCAAGAAATCGACACAGACTGCTCTCCAATCGGTCCCGGTTCCCCAAGAGCAAGCACACAGAACGACGAACTAGAACAGACGCCTGAACGCACGAACAGAAAAAGTGCGACCCAAAAATACCAAAGGAAAGGCTCTCAAATTTGGCACAGATGAAATCGACCTAGGGACGAACCTATCCTCCAAAAATCGTAGCCTGGAATCAAACCAAACTCTTGCAAACGCAGATCACAGCTATGAGCGAAAAGAGGAAAAACGGGAGAACAAAGAGCACACAGCGGCACAGACCAAAAAGACTCGAGCTAAATCCAAACAGCCACCATGGCACAGGCTACTTAGGGCTAGCCCTTGCCCACTCAAGAATCACAGGTTCACAATCTCCAATTTCAGCTACAAATTTCACCTGTGGACCTCTCTCACAAAAACCCTAGCTAGAAGGGGAAAAACGAAAATGAAAGAGGCAAAGAGGGGAGGATGGCTGCCATCCTCTATATATGGTCCTTATTTTTCATCCCTATTTTGCCCTCCGATACATATGAGTCAAACCACTAACCCTAGGGCTATTTTGGTCGACTCTGGATATTTTTCGATCCGACGGCCACCGCGCCTCCTCATCGGTAGCCTTGCATCCACGCAACCTCCCCGATGCCGCCACGTGCCGTCCTTCCGTCCACCGGAACGTCCGCCCGGGTTTTGAGGCCCAAACCCGCGAAACCCGCTGTAACAGAACCTTCCAAATTACAGGGCCCATATGTACTAATTATCGGTACAACGACCTTTAATAGTCACATGTGTGCACGTAGCTGAAAAAGTACCGTTAACTATTCCAACCGGGATCCGTTACGAGGTCATTGCGATACAACAACAGTTTTCATACATAATCAAAATAAAACAAATAAGACTTATATATTACAATAATTTTACAACCATATGGACTAAAAAAGATTTTACAATATATACTCAGCAGGGAGCTTGGGGCGAGGCTTGGTTACATATAATACACGGAGATGGGTTGCGGCGGCGCCCACGGCGGGTCTCACTTTTCGACGTTCATCGCTCAAGCTATCCCAACGATGGTTCACGACCAACAAGTCAAGGCAACCGACTACCGCTAACTAGCCATGGGTTAACAAATCGAGTACGGAGTACTGGGGTGACAAGCGGCGGCGACTAAAGAAAATAGGAGAAGGAAGAATGGCTCGCGGTGGCGATTCAAGATAAGGCTTTTAGCAAGAATCAAGGACTATTTCTAGGGGAAGGTAAGGAGTAGTGAATCCTTACTTTCAATAGTTGGTTTAATGAAAAATCGCACCTACTCTAGGTGATCTTATACTAGAGCACACACTTTGTAGATATTCCATCACTTATTCCAACTCTTCCGGCGGTTTGAAAAAAAACGGGGAAATCGAAGTCTCCATATCCGAGAAGCACGGCGAGGGGAGGCCGGACCCAGTGGCGGAGTTTTTTCCACACGCGATATGCACTTAAGCTTGCATATATCAACCCTTTCTTGATACGGCCCGGTGAACCGCCTCAACGCTCACCCGAGCACAAGCGAGACACCTTGGGTGGGTGGAATCTTGTAGCTCCCTAACCCTAACTTTGAATTTTCAAAATTACTCTCAAATTTTGAACTGAACTCAAAAAATTTCCAAAAGCAACTTGCCTTAATTTTTCAGGATCTACAATTTTTACAATTGGGAGATTTTCAAATTCGGCCTCTAAATATGACTTTTTGAAATGGGGTCAAAAGTTTGAAATTTGAATTCCAAATTACTTTTAAAATTATGTAGAAACTTGAAAAACTTTGTACATAACTTTTGTTCATCTCAGCAAGATCTACAAACTAACTTTTGGAAGTTTTCTCAAATTTTGCTTAGATTTTGAAATAGAGAAAAGGGGGTAGAAAGGGTTTTGTCGAATTCAAAATTACTTTAAAATTTTGAACTAAACTTTGAAAACTCAAAATACCAACTTTGTTCAATTTTTGAAATATCTACCTTTTTGCTTTAATAACCATACCCAAAATCTTGATAAATTTTGAATAAAAGAGAAGAGGACAAACTAGGGTTCAAAAATTAGGGTTTCCCACAAGGGGGGGTAACTTCCGAATCTGATTCCTCTCGCGTCTTTTTGACCGACAAACGTAACCAATCATAAAAATAAACTTATTTTAGTTCAATGCAACACATGGTGGGCTAAACATGCATGCTTTGCAATGATCATGATGACATGTCATATTTTAGTGAAAGTAACACCAGGGGTGTTACAGCCCTTCCCCCTTAAAGAAATCTCGTCCCGAGATTTGAAGCCTAGGGTTTAGTAACGGCAAAGGAAATGTGTCAAGCAAACACATTTCAAACTAGTTCATAAAACAAGAAGAGGTCTTACATTTACATGGATTAAGAAAGCGAAATTTGGGAAAATATTCCGTTAGAAAGTCTTCCGATTCCCAGGTAGCTTCTTCTTCGAATGTTGGCTCCATTGGATCTTGTACCATCTGATAGTTCTGCTTCGGGTGACTCGAGCTTTCTGATCTAGGATCCGAATAGGATATTCAGAGTAGGTCAGATCTGATTCTAATTTAACGTCTTCAAAATCAACCACACGATCCGGTACTCATAGGCATTTCTTCAACTGAGATACATGGAAGACATCATGCACTGGCGATAATCTTTTCGGCAATCCAAGTCGATAGGCAATCGGTCCCCGTTTTTCCAAGATTTGAAATGGACCGATGTATCGGGTGCCGCTTTACCTTTAATTCCAAAACGATTTACTCCTTTCATGGGTGATACTTTCAAATACACATAATCCCCTACTTCAAATTCCAAAATTTATGCCTTTTATCTGCATAATTCTTTTGTCGAGATTGTGCCTCTTTTAATTTATCTTGCACAAATCTCACTTTTTCTTCGGCTTCATTTACTAAATCTACTCCGTAGAACCATCTTTCTCCGGGTTCTGACCAATGTAATGGGGTTCTACATCTGCGACCATACAGAGCTTCAAACGGTGTCATTTGAATACTTTCTTGATAACTGTTATTGTAGGCAAACTCTACTAATGGTAAACAGTCATCCCACTTTTCTGAATAATTGAGAACATACGCTCTCAACATATCTTCTAGAATCGATTAACTCTTTTCCGTCTGTCCCGCCGTCTGGGGATGATAACCCGAACTATGATTTAATTTGGTACCAAGTGACTTTTGCATCCCGTTTCTAAAATTTGGACATAAACAAAGAACCTCTATCTGTTACAACGTGTCTTGGTGCTCCATGTAAACTGAAAATTCGATGGACATATAACTTGGCATAATCTATTGCTTTATACTTATCATTTACTGGTAGAAAATGGGCTATCTTGGTAAGTCGATCAACTATAACCCAGATAGAGTTGAACCCTTTTGCTGTTCGGGGTAATCCGACAATAAAGTCCATACTGATTTCTTCCCACTTCCAAGAGGGGACAGCAAAGGATGTAATTGCCCTCGCAGGCTTTCATGTGCACGCTTTTACTCGGCGACAAGTGTCACACTCAAATACATACCGGGCAATCTCAATTTTTATTTTTGTCCACCAAAATCTCTGTTTCAAATCCTGATACATCTTGGTACTTCCGGAATGAATAGAATATCTGGTCAGATGAGCCTCATCCAGGATTTGTTGACGTAACTCAGGATTCTTTGGTACCACCAATCGATCCTTAAACCATAGCACATCTGACTCATCAATTCTCGAAACAAGTGGGTTTTCCACTTCTTACTTTTTCCTTGATATGTGCTATGCCTTTGCTTATCTTCTCCGGCATCAATAATCTGATACTTGATAGTTGATTCTACGGTAGCATTGGTTACCATACCATGTTCAACAATTCCTATATTCGGTTTCTCCAGTTCGACATAGAGTTTTATCCCTTATGTTGGCCATAAGACAATTACATTGAGGATTTTGACTGAGTGCATCGGCAACAACATTTGCCTTTCCAGGATGGTAATGCACTTCTATGTCGTAGTCCTTAATTAACTCTAGCCATCTTCTCTGGCGCATATTCAAATCGACCGGGTAAAGATATACTTCAGACTTTTATGGTCCGTATAAACATGACAAGTATTACCCAAGTAGATAATGACGCCCGCATTTTTAGAGCATGGACCACTGCTTTGCTAGCTCTAGATCATGGGTTGGATAATGCTCTTCATGTCGCTTTAGTTGGCGTGATGCATAGGCAATGACTTTGCCTTCTTGCATTAACACACAACCAATACCAATACCCGGATGCGTCACACGAAGACGTCAAATGGCTTTTCAATGTCTAGTTGGGCTAAAACTGGGCGTGGTTAGTGCTTTCTTCAATGTTCTAAAAGCCTGCTCACACTCTGGTGACCAAACAAACTTAGTCTGATTCTTTAGCAACTCCGTGATAAGCTTTGCTACTCTAGAAAAGTCAAGAATGAATCGACGATAATATCCCGCCATTCCAAGGAAACTACGAACCTCATGAACAGTCGTTGGTGGTTTCCAGTTGAGGATATCTTTCACTTTGCTTGGGTCAACGGCAACTCCTTCAGATGATAGCACATGACCCAGGAATTGTACTTCTTTCAGCCAAAAGGCACACTTGCTAAATTTAGCATATAATTGATGGTCTCTCAATCGTTTTAAAACTATTCTGAGATGCTCTGCATGCTCTTCTTCATTCTTGGAATAGACAAGGATATCATCAATAAATACCACCACGAACTTATCCAATTCTGACATAAACACTGTATTCATCAAGTACATGAAATGAGCCGGGGCATTTGTTAAACCAAAAGACATAACCAAATATTCGTAAAGACCGTATCTGGTGGTAAATGCGGTCTTTGGAATATCTTCGGGTTTAATCCTGATTTGATGATACCCCGATCTCAGATCAATCTTGGAAAAGACTTTAGCTCCGGCTAACTGATCAAAGAGCAAATCAATCCGGGGCAAAGGGTACTTGTTTTTGATCGTCACTTCATTAAGTGGACGATAATCTATACACATTCTCAAAGTTTGATCCTTCTTTTTCACAAAAATAGCTGGACATCCCCAAGGTGAAGAACTTGGTCTAATAAATCCTTTTTCTAATAACTCTTATAACTGAGTTTTCATTTCGGCCAATTCCTTTGGTGCCATTCTGTAAGCTCTTCGAGAGATGGGGGCAGTTCCTGGTTTCAATTCTATACTGAATTGAACATCTCTCTCCGGTGGTAGTCCAGGTAAATCATTTGGAAATACATCCGGAAACTCACATACTACTGGGATGTCTTTGATCTCTTTAACACAGGTTGCACATACTTTTTCAACTGCCCTCTTTACAATTGGAAGTTGAATAAGGAGTTCAAAATTTTCCTCGGGTAATTTTACTTTGATAGTTCTATTGAGAGTGTCTATAATAGTACCATAACGGTGCGGCCCGGTTCATACCAAGGATCACATCTATATCTTGATCCTTTAGAACTATCATATTGGTGGGGAAATCATATCCACCTAATGTTATGGGGATCTGATATACCACTTCTTTAGTACTCATACGTCCCCCGGGTGAGTGTATAATGAATTCATCTTTCATTTTCCTAATAACTATCTCATGTTTCACCACAAATGTTTTACTGATAAATGTATGCGATGCACCGGAATCAAATAACATTACTGCAGGGTGTTTAGCGACGGGGAACATACCCATCATGATCGGTTCCCCTGCGGTATCTCTTCCAACATTGGTGTAGTACACTTTTTTCGGTTTTCTTCTCACCCTTTCCCTTCGATCTTTTACGCTGGGTTGCTTCGATTCCCGAAACTCCACGATAGTTTGGGTTATCTTGTCGGGGGATTGGGGCATTCCCGAGCCATATGACCAGCCTTTCCACAATTAAAACAGGTGTAATTGGGATTTTGAGGTGGTGGAGGGCGAATGCTCGGGGCACTCTTTGTTGATACTGGGGACGATAGAATGGACGATTGTGGTTCATAGGATGATAAGAAATTTTTGGGCGTTTTGCTTTGCCACCAGAAGGTCCACCAAACTTTTTCTTTCCCTGTCTATCCTTATTTTCATATTCCCGAGAGCACGATACTTTTCCTCTCCAAAGAGATAGCCATATTTACTACCTCGTGATAAGTATCCGTGTCTCGTACATTCATCATGGCTTGCAGTCTAGGGTTGAGACCTCGAATGAACCAATTTTTCTTCTTTTCATCAGTATCTACATGGGCGGTGGCATATTGTGACAGATGATTAAACTTCCCAACATATTGCATTACTGACTCTTCTCCTTGCATTAGGGCCAGAAATTCATCCAGCTTTCTAGCCATTATTCCCTTAGGAATAAAATGAGCTCGAAAAGCATTTTTGAACTCAGTCCAAGTAATCTGATGCTCTGCTGGCTGCTCCGCTTTAAAGTTTTTCCACCAAGCTCCGGCTGCATTGCGGAGTTGTTGGGCTGCAAAATATGGCTTTTGGTATTCGGTGCAGGTAATCAACTCAAATTTCTGGTCCATTGTGCAGAGCCAATCATCCGCCTCTAGGGGTTCATCGGCTTTGTTGAAAAACCGGAGGTTTAGTGGCGATAAAGTCCGGATCGGAGGTTTCATCCTCGATGATCATGTCTATCTCTGTTGCCACGATGATTATTCTGATTCTGCTGAGCTACTTCTCGTATCAGACGAGAGTTCTCAGTAGTGGCTTGAACCAAAGCCGTAATGGCATCGGCCAGGTTAGTTGGGACTGGTGGGGGTTTGGAATGTCATTCCTATTCCGAGCCGGTATTGTTGTTGTGCGACATCCGCGCTTAAAACAAAACTATATAACACCCAACCGATTTATTGAACTTCAAAAGAAATACAAACGAAACAACACATATAACTTATCCATAAAACAAGGTTCCCATTCTCGTCTACCCAGGGGCTCATCTAAGTAGCTTACTATTAAACAAGGCTATATTACATATTCTACAAAAATCTTGTTCCTACTCAAGGGTCATTCTCTCGACTCATTGTCACTAACGTGAGGCTCCACCTCTTCCGGATCTTCCTCTTGGATTACTATACCCAAATCATCTTGTACTTTACTCGAGGTTGGTGATTTGGGTTGAGGAGATCATTCATATGCTGAATTTGTATATTCGTGATTGACTCCTTGAGCTTCCAGTTGAATCGCATAAGCCACCGGATTCTCGATTATCTTGAATTAGATGATGACACCGATGCTGAAGCTCGTCTTCTCGTGGACCGTCTCAATCAAGGCCCCGACTACATTTTCCGTAGTTTTGAGCGCGTCGCTCAACTCGACTTGCGCTTTTCCAATTTGAATTGCATCACGGCATCTATCTCTCGGTAGCTTGATCCAATTCTTTGGTCAGCGCTCAATCTCTTTTGAAGATCTTTCTTGGACTTACTACTGCTTTCTTCATGAGTTTTAGTATGACTGGTGCTTGCTTCAGGATCATTTCTTGCTGCGAGTTGGTGACGAGGGATGCCTTTTGGTCCTGTCTTCTTCCTAGGAGTTATTTTAGTATGGGCCATCCTGTAGAATAGTTATGATCAGATTACCAAGATTTAGGTAGGAGGATCTAAAGGTTAGCAAGAATAGGGTTGGTACAACTTAACCCAAACCATATTAAAGGGGAAGGTAAACATTAACATGTGATTTAAACATGATGCATGAATCGAACTTACGTAACAATCAATAAAGACTTTTTGCATTAAAAGAATTTTATAAGTAAGGCAATATATAATGCTACTCCACTTATATTCCTTTGAAATTGGATAAGAAAATTTTTCAATAGAATAAGATAAGAGAATAAGCAATTTGGACCAAAGTAAGAATAAAATTAGTTTGACCCAAATCCTTTTGAAATTTTGTAAAGTAATGCTACTAGAATAATCGAGGCTCGATATTAATGTTACGGGGCCCACATGTACTAATTATCGGTACAACGACCTTTAATAGTCACATGTGTGCACCCGTAATGCGGTAACTATTCCAACCAAGATCCGATTCTGAGGTCATTGCGGTATTACAACGGTTTTCATACATAATCGTGTAAAAGCGGTAGAAAGACTTATATATTACAATAATTTTACAACCATATATTTAAAAAGCAGGTTTTACAATATATAAGCGAGGAGTAGCGTAAAAGTTTGTTACATATAATACACTAACGGACCACGCCCACGGGTCTCACTTTTCACTCATCGTCACTATCCTCTTGATGGATCGTCATACAACAAGGTCCGGTCTGGAGACATGACTACTGGTCCTGCAACATGGGTTAACAAACCACGAGTGCGGGAGTACTCAACAAGACTTACCCGACTAAAGAAAATAGGAGAAGACTTCTTGCTGGTCTAATAGGATTCAAGATAAGGCTTTTAGCAAGAATCAAGGACTCTTTTTGCGAGAAAAGCTTTCTAGTAGTGAATCCTTACTTTCAATATTTTAATCCCAATTTAGTTTCTCACCTACTCTAGGTGATCTTATACTAGAGCACACACTTTGTAGATATTCCATCACTTATTCCAACTCTTCATTGTTTCATAATTAAACTACGATGTAAGGGGAAACCGGTCTCTCCATATCCGAGAAGCACGGCGATTTCGAAATCGATTAACCCCAAATTGGGGAGTTCTTTCCACACGACATATGTAGCACTTAAGCTTGCATATATCAACCCTTTCTTGGATACTCAAAAGCGGAACCGCGTCCCCCCACGCCACCGAGAGCACAAGACACCTCACACCTTGGGAATCTAACCCGCGTGGCATCCGGGAATTTAACCCACGAGTGTACATCTTTGCTCCCGCCATCTCTCCACTCCCAAAGGCGGTTGTATGCGTTTCCGATTTGACACCCCCGAGATCGGGCTTACCGATATGTGTCGAGAACTAGTTTCGACCGTCCCCGGGCGGCGCCGAGATAGACGTGCCATTGGTCAAAAGACCTCAGGCGCGGTGCGTTCGATAGTCTCAATCCACATTGCTTACAACGAACGGTCCTTAATCGACAAGCGGAATACTACACCGAGACTCCATTCTCGGTGCAAATTACCCGACCGGTCTCAACTTCAATACCATATCCCAATGGTTTCATCATATAGCATCCTTGTTCATCAAATGCCCATTCGGCTATCATAAGAGACTTGTCATATTTTGACTCAAAAGTCTATCTAGTTAAGCATGGCTAAGCATTTCTAGGTATTTTATCAAAACGGGTTCTCAAGGTAGATATTGAAATAATCAAGGATGGATAATGCATCAATTAGGTTGTCACTCAACTCCTATCACCTAATGCAAAAGATTAAGCAAAGGTGATATAAAGCTTTGTAAAGCACAAGGAATGTTTAAATGAACCGGGGCTTGCCTTGGATACAAAGTAACCCGACTTCGGACGATGGCTCACAATATTCGAACTCGGGTCAACAAGATAGTCCTCTTCTGAGACTTGATCAACGACTTCTCGATCACCTTCGTTCACTATATGAAAGAATAACATATGCTTTAACATGATGCCGTGCATATAAACATGAGGCGCGAGAGCATGAAATGATAAACACTTGAGTACAACTTTCCTTCACGATAAAGTTGCAACCCAACAAAACCAACTTGTTGAACAACTCTACGAGATATCATCACCATTGCCTAAGGAGTTCTCGGGGACCATCTGATAGTGGTATGGTTTAAGGTTCATAAAACAACCCAAAATTCACCCAAAATCCTAAGTTATAAAACATTAAACTATTTGTTTAACACATGAAATAATAGGGCATGAAATAATAAATATTTTAATTTTCTTAAAAACAAGCTCAAATTTTTTTGTACAGGTAGATCATGCCATAAAACAGTGTCAAAATAATTTTCATGATTTTTAGATAAATAAAATAATTATTAAAAATCAAGGAAGATGCATTTTTCAATTAAATTTTGTATTTTTAAATCATGTCAAAAGTATTCAAAATTCAAGTTTCATATTTTTCATGGATAGACATACCCATGGGAAGGCTACACAAAAATTTTCAGAATTTTAAACTAGTATTTGAATTTATACAAAATTTGGAAAAATTAGACACTATTCAAATAAATGAAATTGAATAAAACATTTCATAAATGAAAAGGGTTCTGGGTTGAATTGGCCGACACTGTGCACGGCCCGTGAATTGTTCACGGGCCTGCTCTACTGTGCATGGTGGACCGGCCTGGTATGAATAGTGACGACGAGCCTTGTGCTAGAAGATGGGTCACCTTAGTGAACAAGATGGCTTTATTCTTGTCGATCGAGCCGGGCATACGCGCGCTCATCAGCCGACGCGGCTCCGCGTGCTCACAGCCGCGGCGCCGCTGATCGCTGTTCGGCGTCTCGATGGACTAAAGAGAAAACGGAGAGAAGGAGGGCGGCCCGGCTCACCGGGAGCTTGGGACGAGGCTTGGTTACGCCAAGGACGGCGGCGAGATGGGTTGCCGGCGACGACGGCGACGACGGCGGCCTCCGGACATGACGTTCCCGCACGTCGGGGCTGCAACCGTGAAAACCAATGAGTCGCTCACGACCACGATGTTAAGGCAACACGATAACGCTAACTAATCGCCTCGGCTCACCGAATCGGCCGACGACGATGGGGTGACAAGCGGCGGCGCCCGAATCAGGCGGCGAGGAAGACGGGCTCGCTGGTGGCGATTCCGGCGGCTAAAGGGGTCACGGCCGGGTTCTAGGGGAGGTAAGGAAGTCTGCGAAGCCGCTTGAAGGAGTTGGTTTAATGAAAAATGGCACGACGGGCGACGAACGACGGCGGCGGGCGGGACGAACCGGCCGGCGGGCGGTTTTTCGAAAAAACGGCGACCCTCGGCGTCCCTATTTATAGGAGGGGGAGGCCGGACAGGTGGCGGTCGTCGCGAGAAGCTGCTCGCGGGCGCGGACGTTGGAAGGCGCGGGGCGGTGGACGGCGGCGCGAGCCTCAACGCCGGCGGTGCGCAGGGAGATTGGGTGGAGTATCAGAGCTCCCTAACCCTAACTTTGAATTTTCAAAATTACCTCAAATTTTGAACTGAACTCAAAAAAAAATTTCCAAAAGCAACTTGCCTTAATTTTTCAAGATCTACAATTTTCACAATTGGGAGATTTTCAAATTGGCCTCTAAATATGACTTTTGAAATGGGGTCAAAAAGTTTGAAATTTGAATTCAAAATTACTTTTAAAATTATGTAGAAACTTGAAAAACTTTGTACATAACTTTTTTGTTCATCTCAGCAAGATCTACAAACTAACTTTTGGAAGTTTTCTCAAATTTTGCTTAGATTTTGAAATAGAGAAAAGGGGGTAGAAAGGGTTTTGTCGGAATTCAAAATTACTTTAAAATTTTGAACTAAACTTTGAAAACTCAAAATACCAACTTTGTTCAATTTTGAAATATCTACCTTTTTGCTTTAATAACCATACCCAAAATCTTGATAAATTTTGAATAAAAGAGAAGAGGACAAACTAGGGTTCAAAAATTAGGGTTTTTTCGAGCAGGGGGGTAACTTCCTAACTGATTCCTCTCGCGTCTTTTGACCGACAACGTAACCAATCATAAAAATAAACTTATTTTTGTTCAATGCAACACATGGTGGGCTAAACATGCATGCTTTGCAATGATCATGATGACATGTCATATTTTTAGTGAAAGTAACACGGGGTGTTACACCCGCCGCCGATGGTTTGAGGCCCAAACCACCAAACCCGCGCCGATGGTTTTGAGGGCAAACCACCAAACCTCCTCGACACGTGTCATCGCCCGTCTTGACCGCCCGAGTCGCCAAGTCGTCCGAGCTCCCCGCTCGCTTGCACGCTCGTCGCCTTGACCCGATCGACACGGGTCCCGCCCACGCCCTCTTGCATTCGCCGATGTCCCGTGTGTCGACCACCATGGCTAGCCGCCCGCGCTCCGGTCCCTCGGTCCAAGCCTCACGTCCGTCCCTTCACCTCCGCGGTCCGTCGGCCCAAAGACGCCCTCCTTGGCCCCTTCACCTCGCCGTCGCCTACCATCTCCGAGCTCCACACCTCGTACAACACGAACCAAGAGATATACGTCTTGACACACTACGCTGTGCCTGAACATAGCCGAAACATAAAAGATAAAAGAAAATAGAGGTAAAATGTTGAACGTTGACAATCACTCAATCACAAAACTAAACACATATGACCTAAATCAACCATGTGTTCGCACCTCCTCCCTCAAGATTCAGGCGGCGGCGCGCCCACCCCCTTCGAGATCCCCGGCGGCGTGTCATCCCCTCCCCCTCAAGATCCCAACGGCGACGTGAGGCGTGGCGCCTCAAGCTCCCGGCGGCATGGCTCCTCCCCGAGAGACCGGCGACGGCGCTCCTCCCTCCTCCCTCGAAATCCGTCGGTGGCGTGGCTCTGCTCCCCCGATCTGCAGCGGCGGTGGCACCCCAGCCTGGATGGCTCGACGGGCCCGTCGATGGGCTCAACGGGCTTGGGCAGTTTTTTTGGTTTTTTTATTTTTGAAATTGTCAACCGTGATGGGCATCGTAAAACGCCCGCCACGGTGAGTGCTATTAACCGTGATGGTCACCTCTGCCCGCCACAATGAGGCCACCATTTACCGTGACCTCACGTGGGTGACGGGCACCTTCGCCCGGCATGTAAAATTAAAAGTGCCCGCCACCTAAAAGTAAATGGTTACTAGTGAGAGCAGTGCCCGCCACCTAAAAGTAAATGGTTACTAGTGAGAGCAGCACAACACTACCCGTTCAATGCATAAACCCCATTCAATGGAGGATTTTGAACTGACACCACCAAACCGGCCGACAGTGATGTGAGTTCAGATTGAGGTCGGAGAGGCACCATATGTGGCGTGTCTCGCTAGTTGGCTCGTCGTGACCTTCTCGGACAACGGGGATGGTGGCGGAGTGGAGTTGCGGCGGTGTCGTGCCCCCTCGGTTGTCTCCGACGGCAGACCCTCCACCACCGCCCCAACCGCATTTGGCGACAGGTGGCTCGAACCCGTGGGCCGCGTGCTGGGAGGCTGGCTGGTTGCCGCCATGAGCGGGTCCCCGAGGTCGGTGCCATCCTTCGTCGCCGATGCCGCAGCCTGCCTGGGCCACTCGCAATCCCTAGCGAGGGAGGCGAAAGGCGTGGCGATCGTAAGTCGCTACTTGGTGCAAAAGTAGGAAAGACAATCGTGTGTAACATGTGCCAATCCCTAGCGACGTCAAAATTTCTTATTTTCTTTTCCCTACGGAGGAGGGAGTAGTAGGATACGCTTTTAATATTCGTGAAATACTGAAATGTAACATGTGCCAAGCCATATATTGAATGCAAATTAAATAGCTACTCCTACATCTTTGGAATCGTGTGTTCGCCTTAAAGGTCCCTACATTTGGTTTAGGGACTTTTTAGTCCTGGGACTAAAAAGTCCCTTTAGTCCCTACCAAACTAAATAGTAGGGACTTTTTTGAGACTATTCCTCTATTAGTCCCTAAAAGACTCTATTGGAGGGACTTTTTATTAGTCCCTAGGACTAAAAAAAAAAGTCTCTAAATAACCAAACAGACCTAAGTAACATAATCGAAAAATTGATCTCACTCACTTGGGTTTGATTGGTGGGATCACCATTGTAGACTTGGTTTGGTTGGACGTGATAATGCAGATAGACATCAGCGATGACGAGATAGTCGATCGGACAGGGATGCTATCAGCGATAAATAGAGCGCTCTGCATTTCATAACAGACCATATGGAAAACAAGCAGATGATGTGTCGTTATCTATAGTCCCGCCGAGTAATCACATCACATTACACGCCTGTTTATTTGGGCGTGGCGATCTTGTCCGATCGATGGACCCAAGAACACACCCATCCCATCCATCAATATATATGTGACGGGACTTAGCTACACCGTCGTGTCCATCAAAGCGCGCTCGTCTCAAAATTAGATGAAGGCCTGGTTTAGATGGCTAAAATTTTGCCAAAAATGTATAAATTTTAGACTCTCTCTCTATCACATCACATTAAATACACCAAAGACATATGTTCGATAGTTCGAGCAGTAAATGTAAGTATAAAAAAATAACTACTTACACAGTTTTAATCCATAATTAGACAATATTTACCAAAACAAACGAACGTCTTTACAATGTCTTCTACAGGAGCTAGAACAGTGACTTTTGCTAAAATTTTGCCATCTAAACAAGGTCGAAGTTTGGATATACACGGAAGTTAATTAAGAGGACAAAAGAAAAGTAGAAAAAGCCAAGAGAGATAGAGGTAAGGTTAAAAAAAAGAGAGATCGAGAGAGGTAGAAATAAATATGTATTAAAAAAAAAGGAGAAATGTATATTCCCTCAGGATATTGGAAAATGAGAAGGTAAAATACTTTGAGACAAATATTTATAATAAGTGTCTCAAAATAAGTGTCATTCTCGAGTTTCTCGAGAGTCAAATAATTTTAATTTTGATCAAATATATGCAACAAAGTATTAATATTTATAGTATATAATTAGTATTAGATAGATCATTAAATCTATTTTACAATAAATTTATTTAGACATACAAATTGGATTACAGAGACTCACCACCGTCGTGTGACAGAAGCTGTTGCGTCTTCTAGATTACTGGGCCGGTTGCGTGGGCTTGACGACAGGTGGAAATCGCAATCGCAGTCCGGCGTGACTAGGCTGGAGGTAGAGATTTTCAATTATCTTTCTCTGCCCGTCGTCGTCTTCTTCTGGGACAAGGACTGTGGAACTGGCGCACTGCCCACTGGCCACTCCACGGCCAGTTTCCGACCTCGTACACATGTGATTGCCGTGAGCTGTGACAGGATTATTAGTTAAATTAAGGTAATGATCTCAACATCAATATTAATCACGTTCTCTCTTGGGAAGAGTAGAAAAGTGGACCCATTAATTCTAATGGTAATGGAAATGGTTACCCTCTTTTTAAAAAAAAAAAAAGTGGGCCCATATATATGTCAAATTAGTAGGCACGCCATGCACGTGTCTGCTCGTTTCAAACTTACGCTAGACAGAGGTACGATAATGTCCTAGCATGCATGAATGCATATGATGCATGTGCTTCTCGTTGGATGGACAGTGAATAAGGCCGGGTTGGAGAGAGGCGTTATAGTGCGGTGGGCGTCGATCTCGGCCTACCCCATTAGACAAGTATATTGGTGTTGTCTTATGGCCGCCTCATATAAGTATCACGTAATTTAAAAATAACTTAATAGACCACATGTACAACTACATGTACGATGGTTGTCTTTCTAAATTATGTTTATAACAACTCACATTTCTTTAATTTATGTAGAGAGAGTAAAATAGGATTGTGAGGTGCATGACAGCAAAAAACTAATACAATGGTAAAATAGTTGTCTCTCATAGTCCTAAATTTTAGCTCATTAGGTGGTTGTTTCAAGCAAGCAACTATACCTCATTCTCTCACACCTCTCTCTTTCCTCCACATTATCAAAAAATCTTACGTGATGATGCATGAGACGGCGCATGAGACCGCTCACGTATAGGTACCGCTGCCCTATGTTTTTATGCAAGTGACAACAATACAAAACTCACTTAGACCCAATGTTTATTACTACCTCCATTCCAAATTGTAAGTGATTCTAAGAATCTTAGATAGTTAAAGTAATTCAAGTCCTATACCAAAAGTATAGAGAACTATAAAGATTTCACGATATCTAATAGGTATATTATCAAAATATAATTAACAAA
>JADLZK010013277.1:0-64151 GCA_015847255.1 Hyparrhenia diplandra | reverse complement strand
GAACTCAAAACAACGAGAAGTTTCCAATCCAGAGCTATGGAATCGAAGCTAGACTTTTTTCTGATTTGTGGAATCAAATGCCTCACCTAGAAGAACGTAAATTTAAAACAAGTGGACCATTAGAGAGTTTTTCTATGAATCACTTGTCATACGCCTCAAAGTAGCACTTGTTTAGTGTGAAATCTTGAATTCCATCGAAAAAATCTCTATGTCGACCTACGCACAAAACAAGAAGGGGAACGACCACAGAAAAGGTACATAGGAAGTTAGGTGTAACGAGAACCTCCTAATTACGGGCCCACCTGCACCTATCCTGTCCCAAAGACCTTTAACTTGGTAATGATAATACACTAATAACTTAAGAAGCCCCGTTGATAACTCATACCAGATCAACAAAGGAGAAGCTAACAACACAACATTTGTTACAAAATATAGATCAGAGTGCGTAGAATAATAACTTTAATTTTACAAAGTGTGAGTAAGTTACATTTGTGTAAACTTAACTTAATTGCGAAGCTAGGTAGAATCGAAGATAAACTGCATCATGTCGTGCCCACCGACATAACCTTGGTTAAATAGCACGAGTCAAGACACGCAACAAGGGTTAACAAACCCTTAGTACGGAAGTACTCAACAAGACTTACCCGACTAAAAAAATAGGAGAAAGACTTCGAATGCTTTGGTCTAATAGGATTCAAGGTAAGGCTTAGCAAGAATCAAGGACTCCTTTTGCAAAAAAGCTTACTAGAAATGAATCCTTATTTTCAATGTTTTAAGCTCAATTTAGTTTCTCACCTATTCTAGGTGATCTTGCACTATAGCAAACACTTGTAGAAGTTCCATCACTTATTCCATCTCTTTACTGTTCCATAATTAATCTCAATGTAAGTGGGGTAAACCGAGTCTCCATATCCGAGAAGCACGGCGATTTCGAAATCGATTAACCCAGCTGGGGAGTTCTTTCCACACGCATATGTAGCACTTAAGTTGCATATATCAACCCTTTCTTGATACTCAAACGAACCGCGGCCCCACGCCACCCGAGAATACCGTACACCTCCAATCCGGGACTTTAACCCACGAGGGTAACATGTACCCGCCATCTCCCACTCCCGCGGCGCGGTTGCACGCTTCCGATTTGACACCCCCAAGATCGCCACCGGAGTATGCGTCCAGAACTAGGGTCGACTGTGATGGGATGACACCCATGACAGACGTGCCATTGGTCCAACGACCTCAGGCGCAGATTGCGTTCCATAGTCTCGGTTTCACCGGCCTACACGTTTCCAGTCCTTAATCGACAAGCCGGAAATACTACACTGAGACTCCTTTCTCAGTGCAAATTACCCGACCGGTCTCAATTTCAAAACCATATCCCCGTATGGTTCCATCATATAGCATCCTTTCTCATCAAATGCCTCTTCGGGCTATCATAAGGGACTTGTCACATTTTGACTCAAAAGTCTAACTAATATAGCAGGGCTAAGCATTCTAGCATTTTACCAAAAACGGCTATCAAGGTAGATATCGAAATAATCAAGGATGGATAATGCATCAATTAGGTTGTCACTCAACTCCTATCACCTAATGCAAAGCATAAAGCAAAGGTGATATAAAGTTTTGTAAAAACATAAGGAAAGTTTAAATGAACCGGGGCTTGCCTGTATTGCAGGGAAAAGTTAGATTCCGAAGTAAGATTGTCGAAGTCAAACTTGACATTATCCTTGTCGACGGACGGATCTTCTCTGAAGCTTGATCATCGCGAACTATGTCAATACCTTCTTCAAAGCTCCATCATCACGATCCGACTCACTCTCGTATACTCTACACGTAGATGATGATGCTTGTTTTAGCATGATGGAATGGTAAACATGATGCTTGATGATGCATGAAATGATAAACAACTTGAGTACAACTTTTCTTCACGATAAAGTTGCAACCCAACAAAAACCAACTTGTTGAACTACTCTACGAGATATCATCACCATTGCCTAAGGAGTTCTCAAAGACCATCTAACAGTGGTGTGGTTTAGAGTTCACAAACAACCCAAAATCTATCCAAAACCCTAAGTTGGAAAGCATTTAACAAGTTGTTCTACACATAAAATGATAGGGCATAAAATAATAAAAATTTTACTTTCTCAAAACAAGCTCAAAAAAATTTTGTACAAGAAGGTCAGGTCATAAAACAGTACCAAAATAAATTTCATGATTTTTGGATAAATAAAATAATTATTAAAAATCAAGGAAGATGCATTTTTCAATAAAAATTTGTATTTTTAAATCATGCCAAAAGTATTCAAAATTCAAGTCTCAAATTTTTCATGGATAGGCATACTGATGGGAAGGCTACACAAAAATTTTCAGAATTTTTAAAGCTATATTTGAATTTATATGAAATTTGGAAAATCGCACACTATTCATTTGAATTTAAAATGGAAAACAAAATTTAAAAAGAAAAAGGCTCTCGGGTTTAAATTGGCCCAACACTGTGCAAAGCCCAACATTGTTCATGGCCCAGCACTGTGCATGATGGGCTGATTTTATTTTTATTTTGGCCCAAAAAGAAATTTGGCCCACCATCGTTCATATATTGGGCCTACCAAAGGAAACAAAGGCGTGGCTACATCGCTCTGTTCTGGCGCGATGCTCACCGGGCGGCGGTGCGCGCGTCCACTGATCGCTACAAGCGGCGCGGCCAGTTCCGCGCCCGCGATGGTCGGAAAGGAAATCTAATTGCATAAACGCGGGCTAGGAGCTCACCGCGATCTAGGACGGGGCTTGGTTGGGACAGAGCGAGGCGGAGGAGGGTCGCTCGGCGGCGGCAACAAGAACGGCGGCGACGGCAACGGCGCTCCGCACGCCGGGGCTTCGCCGGAAGAAAAACGGAGCCGACCCATGTCCGTGGGCAACAAGAGGAAGCTAAAGCACCAAATGGTTTTCAAGAGACTCACCGGGCGCCCCCCGGGCGACGGTGGAGGTCGGCGCGGGCGGGCGCCGAACCGGGCTGGCGGGAAGATGAGCCCGCGGGCGACGGTTCCGCGGCGAAAGGGAGCGCGCCGGGGCTCTAAAAAAGAAGATAAGGAAGTTGCGGATTCGGCTGGGGTAGAAAATTGATGAAAAACGCACGACGGCGACGGAGCGGCGCGGCGGGCGACGCGGCCCGGGCGGGCGCGTTGAAAAAGAAAAAAGATGGTCGCCGCCGCGTGGGG
Source organism: Hyparrhenia diplandra (assembly GCA_015847255.1). Lineage (NCBI taxonomy): Eukaryota > Viridiplantae > Streptophyta > Magnoliopsida > Poales > Poaceae > Hyparrhenia > Hyparrhenia diplandra. The sequence continues at coordinate 60,939 of JADLZK010013277.1, read as the reverse complement.
CCTATTTATAGGCAAGGGAGGACGAGGAGGTAGCCGGAGAGGTCGCGAAGGCCTTCCAAGTGGTCGGCGTCGCGCGCCTCGCCGGTGGATCTACGGCGCAACCTCAACGCCGGCGGTGGCGGTGAGGGGTTGGTCGGGTTATTGCTCATCCTAAACCCTATCTCCGAAATTTTCAAATTACTCCCAAATTTTGAACTAAACTCAAAAATTTCCAAAAAGTAACCCCCTTAATTTTTCAAGATCTACAATTTCCTCAATTGGAGAATTTTCAAAATCTGCCTAGAAATATGACTTTTTGAAAAGCAGCTCCAAATTTTGAAATTTGAATTAAAATTACTTTTAAAATCATGTAACAACTTGAAAAAACTTTGTACATGACTTTTGTTCCTCTCAACAAGATCTACAAACTAACTTTTAGAAGTTTTCTCAAATTTTGCATAAATTTTGAAATATAGAAAAGGGGGGGCAATTAGGTTTGAATGAAATTCAAAATTGCTTCAAAATTTTGAAACTAAACTTTGAAAACTCAAAATACCAACTTTTGCTCTATTTTGAAAACTCTACCTTTTCACTTTAATAACCATACCCAAATTCTTGATAGATTTTGAAATAAAAAGAAGGGGACAAATTAGGGTTTAGAAACTAGGGTTTCCGACAAAGGGGAATAGTTTCCGAATCCGATTCTTTCCGTCTCTTCGACCGACGACTTGACCATGAACTAATACACTTGTCTTTGGCCAAATCCATTGCTTAACCGGTAATTAACACTGGGTGTTACAAATCCCTTCCCCTTAAATAAATCTCGTCCCGAGATTTGGGATGGAAGACTTTTTAAGGGAAACGAAGGCATGTTACCCTTGATCTTTGTCCATAGAATTTCCTTCATTGACTCCCATGAAACATTGTTACTTTGTGAAGAATCCAGAATAGTACTTCTTTGTAACCGGCTTGTCCAAAGATTTGCATTCGGATGGGAAATCTTCTCACCAAGACCCCCGATCATTCCCATACAAAGCCGCATAAGATATCTTGTATAAATCTTACTCCGCTTAAATCAATTAGCTACTTGATTCTTAATGCATCTGTCTTCCCCGTGGCGTAAAATAACGGAACTATCCTTTGAAGTTGAGCAGCCCAAAATATTTAGCTTTCAATCCAATGTCAATAAGCAACTCATAGAAACCTTTGTCGCAAAAAGAACACAAAGTACCTCTTAGAGAGTTTTCTGCTTTCTTCGCCTAATGACTTGACCAATAGCACTCATAGTCCTACCACCCTTTCTGTTAAGAAGCTATTCCACATACTCAAGTGTTTGCGTCGCAGAGAACTATCCAATCTTCTCCACCAACTATGATGCGCCTCGCGCTCACGTATTGGGTGACAGATTCCGTGGACGTGGAGGCGCAGTAGCGGGCTGAGGTCATGGGGGGGGTTCGATATGGTATAATGGCAAGAGCTACGGCAAACATGGCACACAAAGAGAGGAAGAAAGAGGGCGAGGTGCAGGAGAGGCACAACAAAACTGCAACACGGAAGCGAGCGCAGAGGGGCCGGGATGTTCGTGACATTCGAAAAACACGTGGGCGACAAGAGGATGCCACAATGATCCCGATCTTCGAAATGGTTAAGCATAGTCCCTTATCTACCACCTCTTGTAGTCCATTAATGTTGATGTCGCTGACTTGCTCTTCAAGAGTCACCTTTTCTTGTAACTTTCGGAAGGAACTCACAAAGCAACCGATACGATATACATGTCCTCGGATAGAATAGAGTTAAATAACCAAAGAAAGTCATGGCAAGGGAAGGTTTAGTGTAGTTTTGTAATGGATTATGATTAGAAATCATTAATCATAACACAACAGCCAAAACCACAACCACGGAGAGAATCCTTATGATAAAAATTAGTGGTAACCAAGGATTTACAAGGGAAAGATAACACCCAAAGAAAGTTTCAAGGTGTGGAGTCAATATGAGGGTGATTTCAAGATCAAAGCCAAGAAAGTTTTAGAGATCAAAGAGAAATTGTATGGCATCAGGCTCCTTTCTTGAAGAAACGTCTAAGAAGTCCAACAGACTTAGCATGGTTCCGCACGGCACAACATAAGCCGTGACAAAGATTTACACATAACATCCTAGTTGAACTAGGGTTTAACCAAAGTACACACAGGCTTAACAAAGTGAAACACAAACAACAATCAACATTAACACCATTTTAGATAGCATAGGAAACATCATATGTGCATAACATAAATGCCATAAACAACATATGCAATGCAAGGATGCTTGCTAATGATGCAAAGAAGAGGATTATGAACATCTAGGATATGAAGATCCTTCCCCTTAAAAGAAATCAAATTCGAGATTTCAAGATGACAAATCTCGTAAGATAAGTAATGGGAAAGGAATTACGCCAAAGATATTGGCTTATAAGAAATTTTTGCAAAACAACAAAATTAATATCAAGATTACAATTAGGATCAAAAGATGATTGCAACCGATAAAAGGGTTTTCAGAAATTCCTAAAAAATACGGACAGAATTTCCAAAAGAGTTTGCAACGAAAGTGAAAGCACGATAATCGTGATTTATAGTAAAGAGAAGAGCATGTGTCAAAATAAAAAGAAGTCAAAATACGACACATGTATGAGTTAAGAAATCAAGGTATAGTCTGAAGCTTTTAAATAGAATTGACATAGCAAGGTGCAAGCTCCCAAAGATTGGAACTTATGAAACAAAAATTACCAATTATACATCCATTAATCAAGGATTTGGTGTAGGACGAAATTAAGGATAAACAATTATAAGGAAGAATAGTTGTCTCAATAAAAAGGAGGAAGAATCAACATTATATGGATGATATGATGCATGCTCGTCCTATACGCCTTCACAACGTTAGGGAGTATTCTCGCCTTCAAGATGTTAGATGTCAATACATTATAGGGCTTTACTTTATATACTATATTCTTGGATGATCTTGGCGTAATGATGAAATGGCTCTTAGTAGAACTTTGTCGACGATATTTGACTCTTTAATTATTCTTCACAAAGAAAAGATGAAAACTTCTCAAGCCTTTTATTTGATCCATCAAGACATCTTCTCAAAGTCTTCCGGCAAAGCATAAGGAAAGATAGGAGATTATTTTTAATTTGTTACTTTCAAAAACTTTTAGATTACAAAATCATTTTAAAAAGTTTTCACAAATAATGTTGTAGCTGATCCTAAGTATGAGCTCGATACCATTCTCAGAACAAAACCTCTAATTATCAGGGCCCACCCGCACTTGCCACCGTCCCAAAAGACCTTTAACAACCGTGCGCATACACCCTATAACTTAAGAAGCCCCCGTTGATAACTCATACCAGATCAACAAAGGAGTAGCTACAACATTACAACATTTGTTACAAAAATATAGATCGAGTGCAGAGAATAATAACTTTAATTTTACAAAGTGTGAGTAAGTTACATTTGAGTAAACTTAACTTAATTGCGGAAGCTAGGTAGAATCGAAGATAAACCGCATCATGTCGTGCCCACCGACATAACCTTGGTTAAATAGCACGAGTCAAGACTGCAACAAGGGTTAACAAACCCCGAAAGTACGGAAGTACTCAACAAGACTTACCCGACTAAAAAAATAGGAGAAGACTCGTGAATGCTGGTCTAATAGGATTCAAGGTAAGGCTTAGCAAGAATCAAGGACTCCTTTTGCGTAAAAGCTTACTAGAAATGAATCCTTATTTTCAATGTTTTAAGCTCAATTTAGTTTCTCACCTATTCTAGGTGATCTTGCACTATAGCAAACACTTGTAGAAGTTCCATCACTTATTCCATCTCTTTACCGCTCCATAATTAATCTCAATGTAAGTGGGTAAACCGAGTCTCCATATCCGAGAAGCACGGCGATTTCGAAATCGATTAACCCAAATGGGGGAGTTCTTTCCACACCACATATGTAGCACTTAAGCTTGCATATATCAACCCTTTCCCCGGATACTCAAAACGGAACCGCATCCTACGCCACCCGAGAATACCGTACACCTCCAATCCGGGACTTTAACCCACGAGGGTAACATGTACTCCCGCCATCTCTCCACTCCCGCGCGCGCCGTTGTACGCTTTTCGATTTGACACCCCCCAAGATCAGGCTTACCGGAGTATGTGTCCGAACTAGGGTCGACCGCGGATGGGATGACACCCATGACGGACGTGCCATTGGTCCAACGACCTCAGCGCAGATTATGCTTCCATAGTCTCGGTTTCACCGCCTACACGTTTCAGTCCTTAATCGACAAGCCGGAAATACTACACCGAGACTCCTTTCTCGCAAAATTACCCGACCTGCCTCAATTTCAAAACCATATCCCCGTATGGTTCCATCATATAGCATCCTTTTCATCAAATGCCTCTTCGGGCTATCATAAGGACTTGTCACATTTTGACTCAAAAGTCTAACTAATATAGCAGGCTAAGCATTCTAGCATTTTACCAAAAACGCTATCAAGGTAGATATCGAAATAATCAAGGATGGATAATGCATCAATTAGGTTGTCACTCAACTCCTATCACCTAATGCAAAGCATAAAGCAAAGGTGATATAAAGCTTTGTAAAAACACAAGGAAAGTTTAAATGAACCGGGCTTGCCTGTATTGCAGGAAAAAGTTAGATTCAAGTAAGATTGTCGAAGTCAAACTTGACATTATCCTTGTCGACGGACGGATCTTCTCCTCGAAGCTTGATCATCGCGAACTATGTCAATACCTTCTTCAAAGCTCCATCATCACGATCCGACTCACTCTCGTATACTCTACACGTAGATGATGATGCTTGTTTTAGCGTGATGGAATGGTAAACATGATGCTTGATGATGCATGAAATGATAAACAACTTGAGTACAACTTTTCTTCACGATAAAGTTGCAACCCAACAAAACCAACTTGTTGAACTACTCTACGAGATATCATCACCATTGCCTAAGGAGTTCTCAAAGACCATCTAACAGTGGTGTGGTTTAGAGTTCACAAAACAACCCAAAATCTATCCAAAACCCTAAGTTGGAAAGCATTTAACAAGTTGTTCTACACATAAAATGATAGGGCATAAAATAATAAAAATTTTACTTTCTCAAAACAAGCTCAAAAATTTTGTACAAGAAGGTCAGGTCATAAAACAGTACCAAAATAAATTTCATGATTTTTGGATAAATAAAATAATTATTAAAAATCAAGGAAGATGCATTTTTCAATAAAAATTGTATTTTTAAATCATGCCAAAAGTATTCAAAATTCAAGTTTCAAATTTTTCATGGATAGGCATACTGATGGGAAGGCTACACAAAAATTTTTAGAATTTTTAAAGCTATATTTGAATTTATATGAAATTTGGAAAATCAGACACTATTCATTTGAATTTAAAATGGAAAAACAAAATTTAAAAAGAAAAAGGCTCTCGGGTTTAAATTGGCCCAAAACTGTGCAAAGCCCAACATTGTTCATGGCCCAGCACTGTGCATGATGGGCTGATTTTATTTTTATTTTGGCCCAAAAAGAAATTTGGCCCACCATCGCTCATATTGGGTAGCCCGGTGGAAATGCTGCTTGGCCAAGCATCGTTCCTCGTGCCAGCGGCGCGTGCACCACCGGGCGGGCGCCAAGGCCCACCGCTACGGCGGCGCAATTCCGTTTCCGCCGCCGGCGATGGTCGGAAAGGAAATCTAATTGCATAAACGCGGGCTAGGAGCTCACCGCTGATCTAGGACGGGGGCTTGGTTGGGACAGAGCTTGTAGGCCGAGGAGGGTCGCCGGGGGCGGCGCAAATGGCAACGGCGGGCGACGGCAAGAACGGCGCTCCGCACGCCGGGCTTCGTCGAAGAAAACGTGAGCCGACCATGTCCAGGGCAACAAGAGGAAGCTAAAGCACCAAATGGTTTTCCAAGAGACTCACCGGAGCCGCCCCGGGCGACGGCGAGGTCGAAAGCGCGGGCGCCGCAAACGGGCGGCGGGAAGATGAGCCCGCGGCGACGGCCCGGCGGCGAAAAGGGAGCGCGGCTGGGCTCTAAAAGAAGATAAGGAAGTTGCGAAGCGGCCAGAAAATTGATGAAAACGGCACGACGGGCGACGAGCAAATGCGCTGGGCGACGGCGTTCCGGCGGGCGGCGTTTTCTGAAAAGAAAAAGATGGCCGCTTGTCGGTGGCCTATTTATAGGCAAGGGAGGACGAGGAGGTAGCTGGAGAGGTCGCGAAGGCCTCCAAGTGGTCGGCGTCGCGCAGGCTTCGCCGGGTGGACGGCGACGCTTAACCCTCAACGCCGGCGGTGGCGGTGAGGGGTTGGTCGGGTTATCGCTCATCCTAAACCCTATCTCTGAAATTTTTTAATTACTCCCAAATTTTTAACTAAACTCAAAAATTTCCAAAAAAGTAACCCCCTTAATTTTTCAAGATCTACAATTTCCTCAATTGGAGAATTTTCAAAATCTGCCTAGAAATATGACTTTTTGAAAGGCAGCTCCAAATTTTGAAATTTGAATTCAAAATTACTTTTAAAATCATGTAACAACTTGAAAAAACTTTGTACATGACTTTTGTTCCTCTCAACAAGATCTACAAACTAACTTTTTAGAAGTTTTCTCAAATTTTGCATAAATTTTGAAATATAGAAAAGGGGGCAATTAGGGTTTGAATGAAATTCAAAATTGCTTCAAAATTTTGAACTAAACTTTGAAAACTCAAAATACCAACTTTGCTCTATTTTGAAAACTCTACCTTTTCACTTTAATAACCATACCCAAATTCTTGATAGATTTTGAAATAAAAAGAAGGGGACAAATTAGGGTTTAGAAACTAGGGTTTCCGGCAAAGGAATAGTTTCCTAAATCGATTCTTTCCGCGTCTCTTCGACCGACGACTTGACCATGAACTAATACACCTGTCTTTGGCCAAATCCATTGCTTAACTGGTAATTAACACCTGGGGTGTTACATTAGGGTGGATAGATTAGATGATAGTAGGATCAATTACATTATGCTCCCCAACCGCTAATATATGTTTCTAGATGTGACATTAGATCACTTGGCGCTGATTTCGACTTGAACTCAAAACAAAGAGAAGTTTCCAATCCGCAATGAAATCGAGCTAGACTTTTTGGGGTTGTGGAATCAAATGCCTCGCCCTAGAGAACGTAAATTTAAACAAGTGGACCATTAGAGAGTTTTTCTATAAATCACTTGCCATACGCCTCAAAGTAGCACTTGTTTAGAGTGAAATCTTGGAATTCCATCGAAAATCTCTCGTAAATGTCGACCTACGCATCAAAACAAGAAGGGGAACGACACGAAAAGGTACATAGGAAGTTAGGGTGGATAGGTTAGAGGATGGTAGGATCAATTACATTGCGTTCCCCAACCATTAACATATGTTTCTAGATGTGACATTAGGGCCTCTTTGGCGCTGATTTCAGCTTGAACTCAAAACAACGAAAGTTTCCAATCCGCTATGGAATCGAAGCTAGACTTTTTTTGCGGTTGTGGAATCAAATGCCTCACCCTAGAGAACGTAAATTTAAACAAGTGGACCATTAGAGAGTTTTTCTATGAATCACTTGTCATACGCAAAGTAGCACTTGTTTAGTGTGAAATCTTGAATTCCATCGAAAATCTCTATGTCGACCTACGCATCGAAAACAAGAAGGGGAACGACACGAAAGGTACATAGGAAGTTAGGTGGATAGATTAGATGATAGTAGGATCAATTACATTGCGTTCCCCAACCGTTAATATATGTTTCTAGATGTGACATTAGGGGCTGGGCGCTGATTTCGCTTGAACTCAAAACAAAGAGAAGTTTCCAATCCGGCTATGAAATCGAGCTAGACTTTTTGGGGTTGTGGAATCAAATGCCTCACCCTAGAGAACGTAAATTTAAACAAGTGGACCATTAGAGAGTTTTTCTATGAATCACTTGCCATACGCCTCAAAAGTAGCACTTGTTTAGAGTGAAATCTTGAATTCCATCGAAAATCTCTCGTGTCGACCTACGCATCGAAAAACAAGAAGGGGAACGACACGAAAGGTACATAGGAAGTTAGGGTAGATAGGTTAGATGATGGTAGGATCAATTACATTGCGTTCCCCAACCATTAACATATGTTTCTTGATGTGACATTATGGCCTGCTGCGCTGATTTCAGCTCGAACTCTAAAGAAAGAGAAGTTTCCAATCCTGCTATGGAATCGAGCTATACTTTTTTTGCGGTTGTGGAATCAAATGCCTCACCCTAGAGAACGTAAATTTAAACAAGTGGACCATTAGAGAGTTTTTCTATGAATCACTTGTCATACGCCTCAAAGTAGCACTTGTTTAGAGTGAAATCTTGGAATTCCATCGAAAATCTCTGTGTCGACCTACATACCGAAACAAGAAGGGGAACGACACAAAAGGTACATAGGAAGTTAGGGTAGATAGGTTAGATGATGGTAGGATCAATTACATTGCGTTCCCCAACCGTTAATATATGTTTCTAGATGTGACATTAGGGCTGCTGGCGCTGATTTCAGCTCGAACTCAAAACAAAAGAGAAGTTTCCAATCCGGCTATGGAATCGAGCTAGACTTTTTTGCGGTTGTGGAATCAAATGCCTCACCCTAGAGAACGTAAATTTAAACAAGTGGACCATTAGAGAGTTTTTCTATGAATCACTTGTCATACGCCTCAAAGTAGCACTTGTTTAGAGGAAATCTTGGAATTCCATCGAAAATCTCGTGTCGACCTACGTGCATCAAAACAAGAAGGGGAACGACACGAAAAGGTACATAGGAAGTTAGGGTAGATAGGTTAGATGATGGTAGGATCAATTACATTGCGTTCCCCAACCGTTAATATATGTTTCTAGATGTGACATTAGGGCCTGCTGCGCTGATTTCAGCTCGAACTCAAAACAAAGAGAAGTTTCCAATCCGGCTATGGAATCGAGCTAGACTTTTTTTGCGGTTGTGGAATCAAATGCCTCACCCTAGAGAACGTAAATTTGAACAAGTGGACCATTAGAGAGTTTTTCTATGAATCACTTGTCATACGCCTCAAAGTAGCACTTGTTTAGAGTGAAATCTTGGAATTCCATCGAAAATCTCTGTGTCGACCTACGTTCCGAAACAAGAAGGGGAACGACACGAAAGGTACATAGGAAGTTAGGGTAGATAGGTTAGATGATGGTAGGATCAATTACATTGCGTTCCCCAACCGTTAATATATGTTTCTAGATGTGACATTAGGGCTATTGGCGCTGATTTCAGCTCGAACTCAAAACAAAGAGAAGTTTCCAATCCGGCTATGGAATCGAGCTAGACTTTTTTTTGGTTGTGGAATCAAATGCCTCACCCTAGAGAACGTAAATTTGAACAAGTGGACCATTAGAGAGTTTTTCTATGAATCACTTGTCATACGCCTCAAAGTAGCACTTGTTTAGAGTGAAATCTTGGAATTCCATCGAAAATCTACGTAATGACCTACGTGCAAAACAAGAAGGGGAACGACACGAAAGGTACATAGGAAGTTAGGGTAGATAGGTTAGATGATGGTAGGATCAATTACATTGCGTTCCCCAACCGTTATATATGTTTCTAGATGTGACATTAGGGCCTTTGGCGCTGATTTCAGCTCGAACTCAAAACAAAGAGAAGTTTCCAATCCGGCTATGGAATCGAGCTAGACTTTTTTTGGTTGTGGAATCAAATGCCTCACCCTAGAGAACGTAAATTTGAACAAGTGGACCATTAGAGAGTTTTTCTATGAATCACTTGTCATACGCCTCAAAGTAGCACTTGTTTAGAGTGAAATCTTGAATTCCATCGAAAATCTACGTATGTCGACCTACGCATCAAAACAAGAAGGGGAACGACACGAAAGGTACATAGGAAGTTAGGGTAGATAGGTTAGATGATGGTAGGATCAATTACATTGCGTTCCCCAACCGTTAATATATGTTTCTAGATGTGACATTAGGGCCTTTGGCGCTGATTTCAGCTCGAACTCAAAACAAAGAGAAGCTTCCAATCTGGCTATGGAATCAAGCTAGACTTTTTTTGCGGTTGTGGAATCAAATGCCTCACCCTAGAGAACGTAAATTTAAACAAGTGGATCATTAGAGAGTTTTTCTATGAATCACTTGTCATACGCCTCAAAGTAGCACTTGTTTTGAGTGAAATCTTGGAATTCCATCGAAAATATACGTGTCGACCTACGTACCGAAACAAGAAGGGGAACGACACGAAAGGTACATAGGAAGTTAGGGTGGATAGATTAGATGATGGTAGGATCAATTACATTACGTTCCCCAACCGTTAATATATGTTTCTAGATGTGATATTAGGGCCTGCTGGCGCTGATTTCAGCTCGAACTCAAAACGAAGAGAAGTTTCCAATCCGGCTATGGAATCGAGCTAGACTTTTTTTTGTAGTTGTGGAATCAAATGCCTCACCCTAGAGAACGTAAATTTAAACAAATGGACCATTAGAGAGTTTTTCTATGAATCACTTGTCAAACGCCTCAAAGTAGCACTTGTTCAGAATGAAATCTTGGAATTCCATCGAAAATCTCTGTGTCGACCTACGTACCGAAACAAGAAGGGGAACGACACGAAAGGTACATAGGAAGTTAGGGTGGATAGGTTAGATGATGGTAGGATCAATTACATTGCGTTCCCCAACCGTTAATATATGTTTCTAGATGTGACATTAGGGCTGCTTGGCGCTGATTTCAGCTCGAACTCAAAACAAAGAGAAGTTTCCAATGGAATATGGAATCGAGCTAGACTTTTTTTTGCGGTTGTGGAATCAAATGCCTCACCCTAGAGAACGTAAATTTGAACAAGTGGACCATTAGAGAGTTTTTCACTTGTCTTTTTTTTGAGAAACTAAGAATCACTTGTCATACGCCTCAAAGTAGCACTTGTTTAGAGTGAAATCTTGGAATTCCATCGAAAATCTCTACGTATTCGACCTACGTACCAAAACAAGAAGGGGAACGACACGAAAGGTACATAGGAAGTTAGGGTAGATAGGTTAGATGATGGTAGGATCAATTACATTGCGTTCCCCAACCGTTAATATATGTTTCTAGATGTGACATTAGGGCCTGCTGGCGCTGATTTCAGCTCGAACTCAAAACAAAGAGAAGTTTCCAATCCGGCTATGGAATCGAGCTAGACTTTTTTTTGCGGTTGTGGAATCAAATGCCTCACCCTAGAGAACGTAAATTTGAACAAGTGGACCATTAGAGAGTTTTTCTATGAATCACTTGTCATACGCCTCAAAGTAGCACTTGTTTAGAGTGAAATCTTGGAATTCCATCGAAAATCTCTCGTAATCGACCTACGTACCGAAACAAGAAGGGGAACGACATGAAAGGTACATAGGAAGTTAGGGTAGATAGGCTAGATGATGGTAGGATCAATTACATTGCGTTCCCCAACTGTTAATATATGTTTCTAGATGTGACATTAGGGCCTGCTGGCGCTGATTTCAGCTCGAACTCAAAACAAAGAGAAGTTTCCAATCCGCTATGGAATCGAGCTAGACTTTTTTTAGTTGTGGAATCAAATGCCTCACCCTAGAGAACGTAAATTTAAACAAATGGACCATTAGAGAGTTTTTCTATGAATCACTTGTCATACGCCTCAAAGTAGCACTTGTTTAGAGAGTGAAATTTTGGAATTCCATCGAAAATCTCTGTAATCGACCTACGTCATCAAAACAAGAAGGGGAAATCGACACGAAAGGTACATAGGAAGTTAGGGTGGATAGGTTAGATGATGGTAGGATCAATTACATTGCGTTCCCCAACCGTTAATATATGTTTCTAGATGTGACATTAGGGCCTGCCGGCGCTGATTTCAGCTCGAACTCAAAACAAAGAGAAGTTTCCAATCCGGCTATGGAATCGAGCTAGACTTTTTTTGCGGTTGTGGAATCAAATGCCTCACCCTAGAGAACGTAAATTTAAACAAATGGACCATTAGAGAGTTTTTTTCTATGAATCACTTGTCATACGCCTCAAAGTAGCACTTGTTTGGAGTGAAATCTTGGAATTCCATCGAAAATATACGTAATCGACCTACGTACCGAAACAAGAAGGGGGGAACGACATGAAAGGTACATAGGAAGTTAGGGTGGATAGGTTAGATGATGGTAGGATCAATTACATTGAGTTCCCCAACCGTTAATATATGTTTCTAGATGTGGCATTAGGGCTGGCGGCGCTGATTTCAGCTCGAACTCAAAACAAAGAGAAGTTTCCAATCCGGCTATGGAATCGAGCTAGACTTTTTTGCGGTTGTGGAATCAAATGCCTCACCCTAGAGAACGTTAATTTGAACAAGTGGACCATTAGAGAGTTTTTCTATGAATCACTTGTCATACGCCTCAAAGTAGCACTTGTTCAGAGTGAAATCTTGGAATTCCATCAAAAATCTCTGTGTCGACCTACGTATCGAAACAAGAAGGGGAACGACACGAAAGGTACATAGGAAGTTAGGGTGGATAGATTAGATGATGGTAGGATCAATTACATTGCGTTCCCCAACCGTTAATATATGTTTCTAGATGTGACATTAGGGCCTGCTGGCGCTGATTTCAGCTCGAACTCAAAACAAAGAGAAGTTATGGAATTGAGCTAGACTTTTTTTGCGGTTGTGGAATCAAATTCCTCACCCTAGAGAACGTAAATTTGAACAAGTGGACCTTTAGACAGTTTTTCAATGAATCACTTGTCTTTTTTTTGAGAAACTAAGAATCACTTGTCATACGCCTCAAAGTAGCACTTGTTTAGAGTGAAATCTTGGAATTCCATCGAAAGTCTCTGTGTCGACCTACGTTCCGAAACAAGAAGGGGAACGACACGAAAAGTACATAGGAAGTTAGGGTAGATAGGTTAGATGATGGTAGGATCAATTACATTGCGTTCCCCAACCGTTAATATATGTTTCTAGATGTGACATTAGGGCCTGCTGGCGCTGATTTCAGCTCGAACTCAAAACGAAGAGAAGTTTCCAATCCGGCTATGAAATCAAGCTAGACTTTTTTTGCGGTTGTGGAATCAAATGCCTCACCCTAGAGAACGTAAATTTAAACAAGTGGTCCATTAGAGAGTTTTTCTATGAATCACTTGTCATACGCCTCAAAGTAGCACTTGTTCAGAGTGAAATCTTGGAATTCCATCGAAAATATCTGTGTCGACCTATGTACCGAAACAAGAAGGGGAACGACATGAAAGGTACATAGGAAGGTAGGGTGGATAGATTAGATGATGGTAGGATCAATTACATTACGTTCCCCAACCGTTAATATATGTTTCTAGATGTGATATTAGGGCCTGCTGGCGCTGATTTCAGCTCGAACTCAAAACGAAGAGAAGTTTCCAATCCGCTATGGAATCGAGCTAGACTTTTTTTGTAGTTGTGGAATCAAATGCCTCACCCTAGAGAACGTAAATTTAAACAAATGGACCATTAGAGAGTTTTTCTATGAATCACTTGTCATACGCCTCAAAGTAGCACTTGTTTGGAGTGAAATTTTTGAATTCCATCGAAAATCTCGGTCCATAGACCTACGCATCAAAACAAGAAGGGGAACGACACGAAAGGTACATAGGAAGTTAGGGTGGATAGGTTAGATGATGGTAGGATCAATTACATTGTGTTCCCCAACCGTTAATATATGTTTCTAGATGTGACATTAGGGCCTGCTGGCGCTGATTTCAGCTCGAACTCAAAACGAAAGATGTTTCCAATCTGGCTATGGAATTGAGCTAGACATTTTTTGCGGTTGTGGAATCAAATGCCTCACCCTAGAGAACGTAAATTTAAACAAATGGACCATTAGAGAGTTTTTCTATGAATCACATGTCATACGCCTCAAAGTAGCACTTGTTTAGAGTGAAATATTGGAATTCCATCGAAAATCTGTGTGTCGACCTACGCATCAAAAACAAGAAGGGGAACGACACGAAAGGTACATAGGAAGTTAGGGTGGATAGGTTAGATGATGGTAGGATCAATTACATTGCGTTCCCCAACCGTTAATATATGTTTCTAGATGTGACATTAGGGCCTGCTGCGCTGATTTCAGCTCGAACTCAAAACAAAGAGAAGTTTCCAATCCGGCTATGGAATCGAGCTAGACTTTTTTTGCGGTTGTGGAATCAAATGCCTCACCCTAGAGAACGTAAATTTAAACAAGTGGACCATTAGAGAGTTTTTCTATGAATCACTTGTCATACGCCTCAAAGTAGCACTTGTTTAGTGTGAAATCTTGTAATTCCATCAAAAATCTCTATGTCGACCTACGTACCGAAACAAGAAGGGGAACGACACGAAAGGTACATAGGAAGTTAGGGTGGATAGATTAGATGATAGTAGGATCAATTACATTGCGTTCCCCAACCGTTAATATATGTTTCTAGATGTGACATTAGGGCCTGCTGGCGCTGATTTCAGCTCGAACTCAAAACAAAGAGAAGTTATGGAATTGAGCTAGACTTTTTTTGTTTGTTTGTGGAATCAAATTCCTCACCCTAGAGAACGTAAATTTGAACAAGTGGACCTTTAGACAGTTTTTCAATGAATCACTTGTCTTTTTTTTGAGAAACTAAGAATCACTTGTCATACGCCTCAAAGTAGCACTTGTTTAGAGTGAAATCTTGGAATTCCATCGAAAGTCTCTGTGTCGACCTACGTTCCGAAACAAGAAGGGGAACGACACGAAAAGTACATAGGAAGTTAGGGTAGATAGGTTAGATGATGGTAGGATCAATTACATTGCGTTCCCCAACGGTTAATATATGTTTCTAGATGTGACATTAGGGCCTGCTGGCGCTGATTTCAGCTCGAACTCAAAACGAAGAGAAGTTTCCAATCCGGCTATGAAATCAAGCTAGACTTTTTTTGCGGTTGTGGAATCAAATGCCTCACCCTAGAGAACGTAAATTTAAACAAGTGGTCCATTAGAGAGTTTTTCTATGAATCACTTGTCATACGCCTCAAAGTAGCACTTGTTCAGAGTGAAATCTTGGAATTCCATCGAAAATATACGTAATCGACCTATGTACCGAAACAAGAAGGGGAACGACATGAAAGGTACATAGGAAGGTAGTGTGGATAGATTAGATGATGGTAGGATCAATTACATTACGTTCCCCAACCGTTAATATATGTTTCTAGATGTGATATTAGGGCCTGCTGGCGCTGATTTCAGCTCGAACTCAAAACGAAGAGAAGTTTCCAATCCGGCTATGGACTCGAGCTAGACTTTTTTTGTAGTTGTGGAATCAAATGCCTCACCCTAGAGAACGTAAATTTAAACAAATGGACCATTAGAGAGTTTTTCTATGAATCACTTGTCATACGCCTCAAAGTAGCACTTGTTTGGAGTGAAATTTTGAATTCCATCGAAAATCTACGTAATCGACCTACGTCATCAAAACAAGAAGGGAACGACACGAAAGGTACATAGGAAGTTAGGGTGGATAGGTTAGATGATGGTAGGATCAATTACATTGTGTTCCCCAACCGTTAATATATGTTTCTAGATGTGACATTAGGGCCTGCTGGCGCTGATTTCAGCTCGAACTCAAAACGAAGAGATGTTTCCAATCTGGCTACGGAATTGAGCTAGACATTTTTTGCAGTTGTGGAATCAAATGCCTCACCCTAGAGAACGTAAATTTAAACAAATGGACCATTAGAGAGTTTTTCTATGAATCACATGTCATACGCCTCAAAGTAGCACTTGTTTAGAGTGAAATATTGGAATTCCATCGAAAATCTGTGTGTCGACCTACGTACCGAAACAAGAAGGGGAACGACACGAAAGGTACATAGGAAGTTAGGGTGGATAGGTTAGATGATGGTAGGATCAATTACATTGAGTTCCCCAACCGTTAATATATGTTTCTAGATGTGGCATTAGGGCCTGCTGGCGCTGATTTCAGCTCGAACTCAAAACAACGAGAAGTTTCCAATCCGGCTATGGAATCGAGCTAGACTTTTTTTGCGGTTGTGGAATCAAATGCCTCACCCTAGAGAACGTAAATTTAAACAAGTGGACCATTAGAGAGTTCTTCTATGAATCACTTGTCATACGCCTCAAAGTAGCACTTGTTTAGTGTGAAATCTTGTAATTCCATCGAAAATCTCTATGTCGACCTACGTACCGAAACAAGAAGGGGAACGACACGAAAGGTACATAGGAAGTTAGGGTGGATAGATTAGATGATAGTAGGATCAATTACATTGCGTTCCCCAACCGTTAATATATGTTTCTAGATGTGACATTAGGGCCTGCTGGCGCTGATTTCAGCTCGAACTCAAAACAAAGAGAAGTTATGGAATTGAGCTAGACTTTTTTTGCGGTTGTGGAATCAAATTCCTCACCCTAGAGAACGTAAATTTGAACAAGTGGACCTTTAGACAGTTTTTCAATGAATCACTTGTCTTTTTTTTGAGAAACTAAGAATCACTTGTCATAAGTAGCACTTGTTTAGAGTGAAATCTTGGAATTCCATCGAAAATCTCTGTGTCGACCTACGTTCCGAAACAAGAAGGGGAACGACACGAAAAGTACATAGGAAGTTAGGGTAGATAGGTTAGATGATGGTAGGATCAATTACATTGCGTTCCCCAACGGTTAATATATGTTTCTAGATGTGACATTAGGGCCTGCTGGCGCTGATTTCAGCTCGAACTCAAAACGAAGAGAAGTTTCCAATCCGGCTATGAAATCAAGCTAGACTTTTTTTGGGGTTGTGGAATCAAATGCCTCACCCTAGAGAACGTAAATTTAAACAAGTGGTCCATTAGAGAGTTTTTCTATGAATCACTTGTCATACGCCTCAAAGTAGCACTTGTTCAGAGTGAAATCTTGGAATTCCATCGAAAATATCTGTGTCGACCTATGTACCGAAACAAGAAGGGGAACGACATGAAAGGTACATAGGAAGGTAGTGTGGATAGATTAGATGATGGTAGGATCAATTACATTACGTTCCCCAACCGTTAATATATGTTTCTAGATGTGATATTAGGGCCTGCTGGCGCTGATTTCAGCTCGAACTCAAAACGAAGAGAAGTTTCCAATCCGGCTATGGACTCGAGCTAGACTTTTTTTGTAGTTGTGGAATCAAATGCCTCACCCTAGAGAACGTAAATTTAAACAAATGGACCATTAGAGAGTTTTTCTATGAATCACTTGTCATACGCCTCAAAGTAGCACTTGTTTGGAGTGAAATTTTTGAATTCCATCGAAAATCTCTGTGTCGACCTACGTACCGAAACAAGAAGGGGAACGACACGAAAGGTACATAGGAAGTTAGGGTGGATAGGTTAGATGATGGTAGGATCAATTACATTGTGTTCCCCAACCGTTAATATATGTTTCTAGATGTGACATTAGGGCCTGCTGGCGCTGATTTCAGCTCGAACTCAAAACGAAGAGATGTTTCCAATCTGGCTACGGAATTGAGCTAGACATTTTTTGCAGTTGTGGAATCAAATGCCTCACCCTAGAGAACGTAAATTTAAACAAATGGACCATTAGAGAGTTTTTCTATGAATCACATGTCATACGCCTCAAAGTAGCACTTGTTTGGAGTGAAATATTGGAATTCCATCGAAAATCTGTGTGTCGACCTACGTCATCAAAACAAGAAGGGGAACGACACGAAAGGTACATAGGAAGTTAGGGTGGATAGGTTAGATGATGGTAGGATCAATTACATTGAGTTCCCCAACCGTTAATATATGTTTCTAGATGTGGCATTAGGGCCTGCTGGCGCTGATTTCAGCTCGAACTCAAAACAAAGAGAAGTTTCCAATCCGCTATGGAATCGAGCTAGACTTTTTTTGCGGTTTGTGGAATCAAATGCCTCACCCTAGAGAACGTAAATTTAAACAAGTGGACCATTAGAGAGTTTTTCTATGAATCACTTGTCATACGCCTCAAAGTAGCACTTGTTTAGTGTGAAATCTTGTAATTCCATCGAAAATCTCTATGTCGACCTACGTACCGAAACAAGAAGGGGAACGACACGAAAGGTACATAGGAAGTTAGGGTGGATAGATTAGATGATGGTAGGATCAATTACATTGCGTTCCCCAACCGTTAATATATGTTTCTAGATGTGACATTAGGGCCTGCTGCGCTGATTTCAGCTCGAACTCAAAACAAAGAGAAGTTATGGAATTGAGCTAGACTTTTTTTGCGGTTTGTGGAATCAAATTCCTCACCCTAGAGAACGTAAATTTGAACAAGTGGACCTTTAGACAGTTTTTCAATGAATCACTTGTCTTTTTTTTGAGAAACTAAGAATCACTTGTCATACGCCTCAAAGTAGCACTTGTTTAGAGTGAAATCTTGGAATTCCATCGAAAATCTACGTAATTCGACCTACGTTCCGAAACAAGAAGGGGAACGACACGAAAAGTACATAGGAAGTTAGGGTAGATAGGTTAGATGATGGTAGGATCAATTACATTGCGTTCCCCAACGGTTAATATATGTTTCTAGATGTGACATTAGGGATGTGACATTAGCGCGCTTGATTTCAGCTCGAACTCAAAACGAAGAGAAGTTTCCAATCCGGCTATGAAATCAAGCTAGACTTTTTTTGCGGTTGTGGAATCAAATGCCTCACCCTAGAGAACGTAAATTTAAACAAGTGGTCCATTAGAGAGTTTTTCTATGAATCACTTGTCATACGCCTCAAAGTAGCACTTGTTCAGAGTGAAATCTTGGAATTCCATCGAAAATATCTGTGTCGACCTATGTACCGAAACAAGAAGGGGAACGACATGAAAGGTACATAGGAAGGTAGTGTGGATAGATTAGATGATGGTAGGATCAATTACATTACGTTCCCCAACCGTTAATATATGTTTCTAGATGTGATATTAGGGCTGGCCGGGCGCTGATTTCAGCTCGAACTCAAAACGAAGAGAAGTTTCCAATCCGGCTATGGACTCGAGCTAGACTTTTTTTGTAGTTGTGGAATCAAATGCCTCACCCTAGAGAACGTAAATTTAAACAAATGGACCATTAGAGAGTTTTTCTATGAATCACTTGTCATACGCCTCAAAGTAGCACTTGTTTGGAGTGAAATTTTTGAATTCCATCGAAAATCTCTGTAATCGACCTACGTGCATCAAAACAAGAAGGGGAACGCGACACGAAAGGTACATAGGAAGTTAGGGTGGATAGGTTAGATGATGGTAGGATCAATTACATTGTGTTCCCCAACCGTTAATATATGTTTCTAGATGTGACATTAGGGCCTGGGGCGCTGATTTCAGCTCGAACTCAAAACGAAGAGATGTTTCCAATCTGGCTATGGAATTGAGCTAGACATTTTTTGCAGTTGTGGAATCAAATGCCTCACCCTAGAGAACGTAAATTTAAACAAATGGACCATTAGAGAGTTTTTCTATGAATCACATGTCATACGCCTCAAAAGTAGCACTTGTTTAGAGTGAAATATTGGAATTCCATCGAAAATCTGTGTGTCGACCTACGTACCGAAACAAGAAGGGGAACGACACGAAAGGTACATAGGAAGTTAGGGTGGATAGGTTAGATGATGGTAGGATCAATTACATTGAGTTCCCCAACCGTTAATATATGTTTCTAGATGTGGCATTAGGGCCTGCCGGCGCTGATTTCAGCTCGAACTCAAAACAAAGAGAAGTTTCCAATCCGGCTATGGAATCGAGCTAGACTTTTTTTTGCGGTTGTGGAATCAAATGCCTCACCCTAGAGAACGTAAATTTAAACAAGTGGACCATTAGAGAGTTTTTCTATGAATCACTTGTCATACGCCTCAAAGTAGCACTTGTTTAGTGTGAAATCTTGGAATTCCATCGAAAATCTCTATGTCGACCTACGTACCGAAACAAGAAGGGGAACGACACGAAAGGTACATAGGAAGTTAGGGTGGATAGATTAGATGATAGTAGGATCAATTACATTGTGTTCCCCAACCGTTAATATATGTTTCTAGATGTGACATTAGGGCTGCTTGGCGCTGATTTCAGCTCGAACTCAAAACAAAGAGAAGTTTCCAATTATGGAATTGAGCTAGACTTTTTTTTGCGGTTGTGGAATCAAATTCCTCACCCTAGAGAACGTAAATTTGAACAAGTGGACCATTAGACAGTTTTTCAATGAATCACTTGTCTTTTTTGAGAAACTAAGAATCACTTGTCAAAGTAGCACTTGTTTAGAGTGAAATCTTGGAATTCCATCGAAAATCTCTCAGGTCGACCTACGTTCCGAAAACAAGAAGGGGAACGACACGAAAAAGTACATAGGAAGTTAGGGTAGATAGGTTAGATGATGGTAGGATCAATTACATTGCGTTCCCCAACCGTTAATATATGTTTCTAGATGTGACATTAGGGCTGGCTTATGCGCTGATTTCAGCTCGAACTCAAAACAAAGAGAAGTTTCCAATCCGGCTATGAAATCAAGCTAGACTTTTTTTGCGGTTGTGGAATCAAATGCCTCACCCTAGAGAACGTAAATTTAAACAAGTGGTCCATTAGAGAGTTTTTCTATGAATCACTTGTCATACGCCTCAAAGTAGCACTTGTTTAGAGTGAAATCTTGGAATTCCATCGAAAATATCGTAATGGAGACCTATGTACCAAAAAAGAAGGGGAACGACATGAAAGGTACATAGGAAGGTAGTGTGGATAGATTAGATGATGGTAGGATCAATTACATTACGTTCCCCAACCGTTAATATATGTTTCTAGATGTGATATTAGGGCTTTCTTTGGCGCTGATTTCAGCTCGAACTCAAAACGAAGAGAAGTTTCCAATCCGGCTATGGACTCGAGCTAGACTTTTTTTGTAGTTGTGGAATCAAATGCCTCACCCTAGAGAACGTAAATTTAAACAAATGGACCATTAGAGAGTTTTTCTATGAATCACTTGTCATACGCCTCAAAGTAGCACTTGTTTGGAGTGAAATTTTGGAATTCCATCGAAAATCTCTGTAATCGACCTACGTCTCATCAAACAAGAAGGGGAACGACACGAAAGGTACATAGGAAGTTAGGGTGGATAGGTTAGATGATGGTAGGATCAATTACATTGTGTTCCCCAACCGTTAATATATGTTTCTAGATGTGACATTAGGGCCTGCTTTGGCGCTGATTTCAGCTCGAACTCAAAACAAAGAGATGTTTCCAATCCGGCTATGGAATTGAGCTAGACATTTTTTGCAGGTTGTGGAATCAAATGCCTCACCCTAGAGAACGTAAATTTAAACAAATGGACCATTAGAGAGTTTTTCTATGAATCACTTGTCATACGCCTCAAAGTAGCACTTGTTTAGAGTGAAATCTTGGAATTCCATCGAAAATCTCGTGTCGACCTACGTGCATCAAAACAAGAAGGGGAACGACACGAAAGGTACATAGGAAGTTAGGGTGGATAGGTTAGATGATGGTAGGATCAATTACATTGAGTTCCCCAACCGTTAATATATGTTTCTAGATGTGACATTAGGGCTTGCCGGGCGCTGATTTCAGCTCGAACTCAACAAAGAGAAGTTTCCAATCCGGCTATGGAATCGAGCTAGACTTTTTTGCGGTTGTGGAATCAAATGCCTCACCCTAGAGAACGTAAATTTAAACAAGTGGACCATTAGAGAGTTTTTCTATGAATCACTTGTCATACGCCTCAAAGTAGCACTTGTTTAGAGTGAAATCTTGGAATTCCATCGAAAATCTCTATGTCGACCTACGTACCAAAACAAGAAGGGGAACGACACGAAAGGTACATAGGAAGTTAGGGTTGATAGGTTAGATGATGGTAGGATCAATTACATTGCGTTCCCCAACCGTTAATATATGTTTCTAGATGTGACATTAGGGCTGGGCGCTGATTTCAGCTCGAACTCAAAACAAAGAGAAGTTTCCAATCTGGCTATGGAATCGAGCTAGACTTTTTTGCGGTTGTGGAATCAAATGCCTCACCCTAGAGAACGTAAATTTGAACAAGTGGACCATTAGAGAGTTTTTCTATGAATCACTTGTCATACGCCTCAAAGTAGCACTTGTTTAGAGTGAAATCTTGGAATTCCATCGAAAATCTCTCGTATGTCGACCTACGTTCCAAAACAAGAAGGGGAACGACACGAAAGGTACATAGGAAGTTAGGGTAGATAGGTTAGATGATGGTAGGATCAATTACATTGCGTTCCCCAACCGTTAATATATGTTTCTAGATGTGACATTAGGGCCTGCTGGCGCTGATTTCAGCTCGAACTCAAAACAAAGAGAAGTTTCCAATCCGGCTATGAAATCAAGTTAGACTTTTTTTGCGGTTGTGGAATCAAATGCCTCACCCTAGAGAACGTAAATTTAAACAAGTGGACCATTAGAGAGTTTTTCTATGAATCACTTGTCATACGCCTCAAAGTAGCACTTGTTTAGAGTGAAATCTTGGAATTCCATCGAAAATATACGTATCGACCTATGTACCAAAACAAGAAGGGGAACGACATAAATGAAAGGTACATAGGAAGGTAGGGTGGATAGATTAGATGATGGTAGGATCAATTACATTGCGTTCCCCAACCGTTAATATATGTTTCTAGATGTGACATTAGGGCTGGCCGGGCGCTGATTTCAGCTCGAACTCAAAACAAAGAGAAGTTTCCAATCCGGCTATGGAATCGAGCTAGACTTTTTTGTAGTTGTGGAATCAAATGCCTCACCCTAGAGAACGTAAATTTAAACAAGTGGACCATTAGAGAGTTTTTCTATGAATCACTTGTCATACGCCTCAAAGTAGCACTTGTTTAGGAGTGAAATCTTGGAATTCCATCGAAAATCTCAGGTCGACCTACGTCTGCAAAACAAGAAGGGGAACGACACGAAAGGTACATAGGAAGTTAGGGTGGATAGGTTAGATGATGGTAGGATCAATTACATTGTGTTCCCCAACCGTTAATATATGTTTCTAGATGTGACATTAGGGCCTGCTGGCGCTGATTTCAGCTCGAACTCAAAACAAAGAGAAGTTTCCAATCCTGCTATGGAATCGAGCTAGACTTTTTTTGCGGTTGTGGAATCAAATGCCTCACCCTAGAGAACGTAAATTTAAACAAATGGACCATTAGAGAGTTTTTCTATGAATCACTTGTCATACGCCTCAAAGTAGCACTTGTTTAGAGTGAAATCTTGGAATTCCATCGAAAATCTCTGTGTCGACCTACGTACCGAAACAAGAAGGGGAACGACACGAAAGGTACATAGGAAGTTAGGGTGGATAGGTTAGATGATGGTAGGATCAATTACATTGCGTTCCCCAACCGTTAATATATGTTTCTAGATGTGACATTAGGGCCTGCTGGCGCTGATTTCAGCTCGAACTCAAAACAAAGAGAAGTTTCCAATCCGGCTATGGAATCGAGCTAGACTTTTTTTGCGGTTGTGGAATCAAATGCCTCACCCTAGAGAACGTAAATTTGAACAAGTGGACCATTAGAGAGTTTTTCTATGAATCACTTGTCATACGCCTCAAAGTAGCACTTGTTTAGAGTGAAATCTTGGAATTCCATCGAAAATCTCTGTGTCGACCTACGTACCGAAACAAGAAGGGGAACGACACGAAAGGTACATAGGAAGTTAGGGTGGATAGGTTAGATGATGGTAGGATCAATTACATTGCGTTCCCCAACCGTTAATATATGTTTCTAGATGTGACATTAGGGCCCGCTGGCGCTGATTTCAGCTCGAACTCAAAACAAAGAGAAGTTTCCAATCCGGCTATGGAATCGAGCTAGACTTTTTTTTGCGGGTGTGGAATCAAATGCCTCACCCTAGAGAACGTAAATTTGAACAAGTGGACCATTAGAGAGTTTTTCTATGAATCACTTGTCATACGCCTCAAAGTAGCACTTGTTTAGAGTGAAATCTTGGAATTCCATCGAAAATCTCAGGTCGACCTACGTTATTAAACAAGAAGGGGAACGACACGAAAAGTACATAGGAAGTTAGGGTAGATAGGTTAGATGATGGTAGGATCAATTACATTGCGTTCCCCAACCGTTAATATATGTTTCTAGATGTGACATTAGGGCTGCTGGCGCTGATTTCAGCTCGAACTCAAAACAAAGAGAAGTTTCCAATCCGCTATGGAATCGAGCTAGACTTTTTTTGCGGTTGTGGAATCAAATGCCTCACCCTAGAGAACGTAAATTTAAACAAGTGGACCATTAGAGAGTTTTTCTATGAATCACTTGTCATACGCCTCAAAGTAGCACTTGTTTAGAGTGAAATCTTGGAATTCCATCGAAAATCTCTGTGTCGACCTACGTACCGAAACAAGAAGGGGAACGACATGAAAGGTACATAGGAAGTTAGGGTAGATAGGTTAGATGATGGTAGGATCAATTACATTGCGTTCCCCAACCGTTAATATATGTTTCTAGATGTGACATTAGGGCTGGCTGCGCGCTGATTTCAGCTCGAACTCAAAACAAAGAGAAGTTTCCAATCCGGCTATGGAATCGAGCTAGACTTTTTTTGCGGTTGTGGAATCAAATGCCTCACCCTAGAGAACGTAAATTTAAACAAGTGGACCATTAGAGAGTTTTTCTATGAATCACTTGTCATACGCCTCAAAGTAGCACTTGTTTAGAATGAAATCTTGGAATTCCATCGAAAATCTCTATATGTCGACCTACGCATCAAAACAAGAAGGGGAACGACACGAAAGGTACATAGGAAGTTAGGGTAGATAGGTTAGATGATGGTAGGATCAATTACATTGCGTTCCCCAACCGTTAATATATGTTTCTAGATGTGACATTAGGGCCTGCTGGCGCTGATTTCAGCTCGAACTCAAAACAAAGAGAAGTTTCCAATCCGGCTATGGAATCGAGCTAGACTTTTTTTTGCGGTTGTGGAATCAAATGCCTCACCCTAGAGAACGTAAATTTAAACAAGTGGACCATTAGAGAGTTTTTCTATGAATCACTTGTCATACGCCTCAAAGTAGCACTTGTTTAGAGTGAAATCTTGGAATTGCATCGAAAATCTCTGTATCGACCTACGTACCGAAACAAGAAGGGGAACGACACGAAAGGTACATAGGAAGTTAGGGTAGATAGGTTAGATGATGGTAGGATCAATTACATTGCGTTCCCCAACCGTTAATATATGTTTCTAGATGTGACATTAGGGCCTGCTTGCGCTGATTTCAGCTCGAACTCAAAAGAAAGAGAAGTTTCCAATCCGGCTATGGAATCGAGCTAGACTTTTTTTTGCGGTTGTGGAATCAAATGCCTCACCCTAGAGAACGTAAATTTGAACAAGTGGACCATTAGAGAGTTTTTCTATGAATCACTTGTCATACGCCTCAAAGTAGCACTTGTTTAGAGTGAAATCTTGGAATTCCATCGAAAATCTCTGTGTCGACCTACGTACCGAAACAAGAAGGGGAACGACACGAAAGGTACATAGGAAGTTAGGGTAGATAGGTTAGATGATGGTTGGATCAATTACATTGCGTTCCCCAACCGTTAATATATGTTTCTAGATGTGACATTAGGGCCTGCTGGCGCTGATTTCAGCTCGAACTCAAAACAAAGAGAAGTTTCCAATCCGGCTATGGAATCGAGCTAGACTTTTTTTGCAGTTGTGGAATCAAATGCCTCGCCCTAGAGAACGTAAATTTAAACAAGTGGACCATTAGAGAGTTTTTCTATGAATCACTTGTCATACGCCTCAAAGTAGCACTTGTTTAGAGTGAAATCTTGGAATTCCATCGAAAATCTACGTATGTCGACCTACGTGCGAAACAAGAAGGGGAACGACACGAAAGGTACATAGGAAGTTAGGGTAGATAGGTTAGATGATGGTAGGATCAATTACATTGCGTTCCCCAACCGTTAATATATGTTTCTAGATGTGACATTAGGGCTGGCTGGGGCGCTGATTTCAGCTCGAACTCAAAACAAAGAGAAGTTTCCAATCCGGCTATGGAATCAAGCTAGACTTTTTTTGCGGTTGTGGAATCAAATGCCTCACCCTAGAGAACGTAAATTTAAACAAGTGGACCATTAGAGAGTTTTTCTATGAATCACTTGTCATACGCCTCAAAGTAGCACTTGTTTAGAGTGAAATCTTGGAATTCCATCGAAAATCTACGTAAGTCGACCTACGTATCGAAACAAGAAGGGGAACGACACGAAAGGTACATAGGAAGTTAGGGTGGATAGATTAGATGATGGTAGGATCAATTACATTGCGTTCCCCAACCGTTAATATATGTTTCTAGATGTGACATTAGGGCCTCTTTGAAGGCGATTTCAGCTCGAACTCAAAACAAAGAGAAGTTTCCAATCCGGCTATGGAATCGAGCTAGACTTTTTTTTGTAGTTGTGGAATCAAATGCCTCACCCTAGAGAACGTAAATTTGAACAAGTGGACCATTAGAGAGTTTTTCTATGAATCACTTGTCATACGCCTCAAAGTAGCACTTGTTTAGAATGAAATCTTGGAATTCCATCGAAAATCTACGTATTCACCTACGCATCGAAAACAAGAAGGGGAACGACACGAAAGGTACATAGGAAGTTAGGGTAGATAGGTTAGATGATGGTAGGATCAATTACATTGCGTTCCCCAACCGTTAATATATGTTTCTAGATGTGACATTAGGGCCTGCTTTGGCGCTGATTTCAGCTCGAACTCAAAACAAAGAGAAGTTTCCAATCCGGCTATGGAATCGAGCTAGACTTTTTTGCGGTTGTGGAATCAAATGCCTCACCCTAGAGAACGTAAATTTAAACAAGTGGACCATTAGAGAGTTTTTCTATGAATCACTTGTCATACGCCTCAAAGTAGCACTTGTTTAGAGTGAAATCTTGGAATTCCATCGAAAATCTACGTGTCGACCTACGTACGCATCGAACAAGAAGGGGAACGACACGAAAGGTACATAGGAAGTTAGGGTGGATAGGTTAGATGATGGTAGGATCAATTACATTGCGTTCCCCAACCGTTAATATATGTTTCTAGATGTGACATTAGGGCCTGCCGGGCGCTGATTTCAGCTCGAACTCAAAACAAAGAGAAGTTTCCAATCCGGCTATGGAATCGAGCTAGACTTTTTTGCGGTTGTGCAATCAAATGCCTCACCCTAGAGAACGTAAATTTGAACATGTGGACCATTAGAGAGTTTTTCTATGAATCACTTGTCATACGCCTCAAAGTAGCACTTGTTCAGAGTGAAATCTTGGAATTCCATCGAAAATCTCTCTGTCAACCTACGTGCGAAACAAGAAGGGGAACGACACGAAAGGTACATAGGAAGTTAGGGTAGATAGGTTAGATGATGGTAGGATCAATTACATTGCGTTCCCCAACCGTTAATATATGTTTCTAGATGTGACATTAGGGCCTGATGGCGCTGATTTCAGCTCGAACTCAAAACAAAGAGAAGTTTCCAATCCGGCTATGGAATCGAGCTAGACTTTTTTTGCGGTTGTGGAATCAAATGCCTCACCCTAGAGAACGTAAATTTGAACAAGTGGACCATTAGAGAGTTTTTCTATGAATCACTTGTCATACGCCTCAAAGTAGCACTTGTTTAGAGTGAAATCTTGGAATTCCATCGAAAATCTCTCGTGTCGACCTACGCATCAAAAAAAGAAGGGAAACGACACGAAAGGTACATAGGAAGTTAGGGTAGATAGGTTAGATGATGGTAGGATCAATTACATTGCGTTCCCCAACCGTTAATATATGTTTCTAGATGTGACATTAGGGCTGCCGCGCGCTGATTTCAGCTCGAACTCAAAACAAAGAGAAGTTTCCAATCCGGCTATGGAATCGAGCTAGACTTTTTTTGCGGTTGTGGAATCAAATGCCTCACCCTAGAGAACGTAAATTTAAACAAGTGGACCATTAGAGAGTTTTTCTATGAATCACTTGTCATACGCCTCAAAGTAGCACTTGTTTAGAGTGAAATCTTGGAATTCCATCGAAAATCTCTATGTCGACCTACGTACCGAAACAAGAAGGGGAACGACATGAAAGGTACATAGGAAGTTAGGGTGGATAGGTTAGATGATGGTAGGATCAATTACATTGCGTTCCCCAACCGTTAATATATGTTTCTAGATGTGACATTAGGGCCTGCTGGCGCTGATTTCAGCTCGAACTCAAAACAAAGAGAAGTTTCCAATCCGGCTATGGAATCGAGCTAGACTTTTTTGCGGTTGTGGAATCAAATGCCTCACCCTAGAGAACGTAAATTTGAACAAGTGGACCATTAGAGAGTTTTTCTATGAATCACTTGTCATACGCCTCAAAGTAGCACTTGTTTAGAGTGAAATCTTGGAATTCCATCAAAAATCTCTACGTGTCGACCTACGTCTCGAAACAAGAAGGGGAACGACACGAAAGGTACATAGGAAGTTAGGGTGGATAGGTTAGATGATGGTAGGATCAATTACATTGCGTTCCCCAACCGTTAATATATGTTTCTAGATGTGACATTAGGGCCTGCTGGCGCTGATTTCAGCTCGAACTCAAAACAAAGAGAAGTTTCCAATCCGGCTATGCGGTTGTGGAATCAAATGCCTCACCCTAGAGAACGTAAATTTGAACAAGTGGACCATTAGAGAGAATTTTTCTATGAATCACTTGTCATACGCCTCAAAGTAGCACTTGTTTAGAGTGAAATCTTGGAATTCCATCGAAAATCTTCGTGGTTGACCTACGCATCGAAACAAGAAGGGAACGACACGAAAGGTACATAGGAAGTTAGGGTAGATAGGTTAGATGATGGTAGGATCAATTACATTGCGTTCCCCAACCGTTAATATATGTTTCTAGATGTGACATTAGGGGCTGCCGGGCGCTGATTTCAGCTCGAACTCAAAAACAAAGAGAAGTTTCCAATCCGGCTATGGAATCGAGCTAGACTTTTTTTGCGGTTGTGGAATCAAATGCCTCACCCTAGAGAACGTAAATTTGAACAAGTGGACCATTAGAGAGTTTTTCTATGAATCACTTGTCATACGCCTCAAAGTAGCACTTGTTTAGAGTGAAATCTTGGAATTCCATCGAAATATCTCTGTGTTGACCTAAATTCAAAGAAACAAGAAGGGGAACGACACGAAAAGGTACATAGGAAGTTAGGGTGGATAGGTTAGATGATGGTAGGATCAATTACATTGCGTTCCCCAACCGTTAATATATGTTTCTAGATGTGACATTAGGGCCGATGGCGCTGATTTCAGCTCGAACTCAAAACAAAGAGAAGTTTCCAATCCGGAATGGAATCGAGCTAGACTTTTTTGGGTTGTGGAATCAAATGCCTCACCCTAGAGAACGTAAATTTGAACAAGTGGACCATTAGAGAGTTTTTCTATGAATCACTTGTCATAGGCCTCAAAGTAGCACTTGTTTAGTGTGAAATCTTGGAATTCCATCGAAAATCTCTATGTTGACCTACGTGCAAAACAAGAAGGGAACGACACGAAAGGTACATAGGAAGTTAGGGTGGATAGGTTAGATGATGGTAGGATCAATTACATTGCGTTCCCCAACCGTTAATATATGTTTCTAGATGTGACATTAGGGCCCGCTGGCGCTGATTTCAGCTCGAACTCAAAACAAAGAGAAGTTTCCAATCCGGCTATGGAATCGAGCTAGACTTTTTTGCGGTTGTGGAATCAAATGCCTCACCCTAGAGAACGTAAATTTAAACAAGTGGACCATTAGAGAGTTTTTCTAAGAATCACTTGTCATAGGCCTCAAAGTAGCACTTGTTTAGAGTGAAATCTTGGAATTCCATCGAAAAATCTACGTGTTGACCTACGTCATCAAAACAAGAAGGGGAACGACACGAAAGGTACATAGGAAGTTAGGGTGGATAGATTAGATGATGGTAGGATCAATTACATTGCGTTCCCCAACCATTAATATATGTTTCTAGATGTGACATTAGGGCCTGCTGGCGCTGATTTCAGCTCGAACTCAAAACAAAGAGAAGTTTCCAATCCGGCTATGGAATCGAGCTAGACTTTTTTTGCGGTTGTGGAATCAAATGCCTCACCCTAGAGAACGTAAATTTGAACAAGTGGACCATTAGAGAGTTTTTCTATGAATCACTTGTCATACGCCTCAAAGTAGCACTTGTTTAGAGTGAAATCTTGGAATTCCATCAAAAATCTCTATGTGTGACCTACGTATCGAAACAAGAAGGGGAACGACACTAAAGGTACATAGGAAGTTAGGGTGGATAGGTTAGATGATGGTAGGATCAATTGCATTGCGTTCCCCAACCGTTAATATATGTTTCTAGATGTGACATTAGGGCTGCTGGCGCTGATTTCAGCTCGAACTCAAAACAAAGAGAAGTTTCCAATCCGCTATGGAATCGAGCTAGACTTTTTTGCGGTTGTGGAATCAAATGCCTCACCCTAGAGAACGTAAATTTGAACAAGTGGACCATTAGAGAGTTTTTCTATGAATCACTTGTCATACGCCTCAAAGTAGCACTTGTTTAGAGTGAAATCTTGGAATTCCATCGAAAATCTCTGTGTCGACCTACGTACCGAAACAAGAAGGGGAACGACACGAAAAGTACATAGGAAGTTAGGGTGGATAGGTTAGATGATGGTAGGATCAATTACATTGCGTTCCCCAACCGTTAATATATGTTTCTAGATGTGACATTAGGGGCCTGCTGGCGCTGATTTCAGCTCGAACTCAAAACAAAGAGAAGTTTCCAATCCGGCTATGGAATCGAGCTAGACTTTTTTTGCGGTTGTGGAATCAAATGCCTCACCCTAGAGAACGTAAATTTGAACAAGTGGACCATTAGAGAGTTTTTCTATGAATCACTTGTCATAGGCCTCAAAGTAGCACTTGTTTAGAGTGAAATCTTGGAATTCCATCAAAAATCTGTGTTGACCTACCTACGCGAAACAAGAAGGGGAACGACACGAAAGGTACATAGGAAGTTAGGGTGGATAGGTTAGATGATGGTAGGATCAATTGCATTGCGTTCCCCAACCGTTAATATATGTTTCTAGATGTGACATTAGGGCCTGATGGCGCTGATTTCAGCTCGAACTCAAAAGAAGAGAAGTTTCCAATCCGGCTATGGAATCGAGCTAGACTTTTTTTGTAGTTGTGGAATCAAATGCCTCACCCTAGAGAACGTAAATTTGAACAAGTGGACCATTAGAGAGTTTTTCTAAGAATCACTTGTCATAGGCCTCAAAGTAGCACTTGTTTAGAGTGAAATCTTGGAATTCCATCAAAATCTCTGTGTTGACCTACGTACCGAAACAAGAAGGGGAACGACACGAAAGGTACATAGGAAGTTATGGTGGATAGGTTAGATGATGGTAGGATCAATTACATTGCGTTCCCCAACCGTTAATATATGTTTCTAGATGTGACATTAGGGCCTGATGGCGCTGATTTCAGCTCGAACTCAAAACAAAGAGAAGTTTCCAATCCGGCTATGGAATCGAGCTAGACTTTTTTGCGGTTGTGGAATCAAATGCGTCACCCTAGAGAACTTAAATTTGAACAAGTGGACCATTAGAGAGTTTTTCTAAGAATCACTTGTCATAGGCCTCAAAGTAGCACTTGTTTAGTGTGAAATCTTGGAAGTCCATCGAAAATCTCTATGTTGACCTACGTACCGAAACAACAAGGGGAACGACACGAAAGGTACATAGGAAGTTAGGGTGGATAGGTTAGATGATGGTAGGATTAATTGCATTGCGTTCCCCAACCGTTAATGTATGTTTCTGGATGTGACATTAGGGCCTGCTGGCGCTGATTTCAGCTCGAACTCAAAACAAAGAGAAGTTTCCAATCCGCTATGGAATCGGACTTTTTTGGAATCAAATGCCTCACCCTAGAGAACGTAAATTTGAACAAGTGGACCATTAGAGAGTTTTTCTAAGAATCACTTGTCATAGGCCTCAAAGTAGCACTTGTTTAGAGTGAAATCTTGGAATTCCATCAAAAATCTCTATGTTGACCTACGCATCAAACAAGAAGGGGAACGACACGAAAGGTACATAGGAAGTTAGGGTGGATAGGTTAGATGATGGTAGGATCAATTGCATTGCGTTCCCCAACCGTTAATATATGTTTCTAGATGTGACATTAGGGCCTCGCTGGCGCTGATTTCAGCTCGAACTCAAAACAAAGAGAAGTTTCCAATCCGGCTATGGAATCGAGGTAGACTTTTTTTGCGGTTGTGGAATCAAATGCCTCACCCAAGAGAACGTAAATTTGAACAAGTGGACCATTAGAGAGTTTTTCTAAGAATCACTTGTCATAGGCCTCAAAGTAGCACTTGTTTAGAGTGAAATCTTGGAATTCCATCAAAAATCTCTGTGTTGACCTACGTTCAAAAACAAGAAGGGAACGACACGAAAGGTACATAGGAAGTTAGGGTGGATAGGTTAGATGATGGTAGGATCAATTGCATTGCGTCCCCAACCATTAATATATGTTTCTAGATGTGACATTAGGGCCTCGATGGCGCTGATTTCAGCTCGAACTCAAAACAAAGAGAAGTTTCCAATCCGGCTATGGAATCGAGCTAGACTTTTTTGCGGTTGTGGAATCAAATGCCTCACCCTAGAGAACGTGTAAATTTGAACAAGTGGACCATTAGAGAGTTTTTCTAAGAATCACTTGTCATAGGCCTCAAAGTAGCACTTGTTTAGAGTGAAATCTTGGAATTCCATCAAAAATCTCTATGTTGACCTCCTACGTACGAAAACAAGAAGGGAACGACACGAAAGGTACATAGGAAGTTAGGGTGGATAGGTTAGATGATGGTAGGATCAATTGCATTGCGTTCCCCAACCGTTAATATATGTTTCTAGATGTGACATTAGGGCCTGATGGCGCTGATTTCAGCTCGAACTCAAAACAAAGAGAAGTTTCCAATCCGGCTATGGAATCGAGCTAGACTTTTTTTGCGGTTGTGGAATCAAATGCCTCACCCTAGAGAACGTAAATTTGAACAAGTGGACCATTAGAGAGTTTTTCTAAGAATCACTTGTCATAGGCCTCAAAGTAGCACTTGTTTAGAGTGAAATCTTGGAATTCCATCAAAAATCTCTATGTTGACCTACGTACCGAAACAAGAAGGGGAACGACACGAAAGGTACATAGGAAGTTAGGGTGGATAGGTTAGATGATGGTAGGATCAATTACATTGCGTTCCCCAACCGTTAATATATGTTTCTAGATGTGACATTAGGGCCTGATGGCGCGATTTCAGCTCGAACTCAAAACAAAGAGAAGTTTCCAATCCGCTATGGAATCGAGCTCGACTTTTTTTTAGGTTGTGGAATCAAATGCCTCACCCTAGAGAACGTAAATTTGAACAAGTGGACCATTAGAGAGTTTTTCTAAGAATCACTTGTCATAGGCCTCAAAGTAGCACTTGTTTAGAGTGAAATCTTGGAATTCCATCAAAAATCTCTGTGTTGACCTACGTACCGAAACAAGAAGGGGAACGACACGAAAGGTACATAGGAAGTTATGGTGGATTGGTTAGATGATGGTAGGATCAATTACATTGCGGTCCCCAACCATTAATATATGTTTCTGGATGTGACATTAGGGCCTGATGGCGCAGATTTCAGCTCGAACTCAAAACAAAGAGAAGTTTGCAATCTGGCTATAGAATCGAGCTAGACTTTTTTGCGGTTGTGGAATCAAATGCCTCACCCTAGAGAACCAAAATTTTAACAAGTGGACCATTAGAGAGTTATTCTAAGAATCACTTGTCATATGCCTCAAAGTAGCACTTGGTTAGAGTGAAATCTTGGAATTCCATCAAAAATCTCTGTGTTGACCTATGTACAGAAACAAGAAGGGGAACGACACGAAAGGTACATAGGAAGTTAGGGTGGATAGGTTAGATGATGGTAGGATCAATTGCATTGCGTTCCCCAACCGTTATTATATGTTTCTGGATGTGACATTAGGGCCTGATGGCGCTGATTTCAGCTCGAACTCAAAACAAAGAGAAGTTTCCAATCCGGCTATGGAATCGAGGTAGACTTTTTTTGCGGTTGTGGAATCAAATGCCTCACCCTAGAGAACGTAAATTTGAAGAAGTGGACCATTAGAGAGTTTTTCTAAGAATCACTTGTCATAGGCCTCAAAGTAGCACTTGTTTAGAGTGAAATCTTGGAATTCCATCAAAAATCTCTTATGTTGACCAACGCATCGAAACAAGAAGGGAACGACACGAAAGGTACATAGGAAGTTAGGGTGGATAGGTTAGATGATGGTAGGATCAATTGCATTGCGTTCCCCAACCGTTAATATATGTTTCTAGATGTGACATTAGGGCCTGATGGCGCTGATTTCAGCTCGAACTCAAAACAAAGAGAAGTTTCCAATCCGCTATGGAATCGAGCTAGACTTTTTTTGGTTTGTGGAATCAAATGCCTCACCCTAGAGAACGTAAATTTGAACAAGTGGACCATTAGAGAGTTTTTCTAAGAATCACTTGTCATAGGCCTCAAAGTAGCACTTGTTTAGAGGAAATCTTGGAATTCCATCAAAAATCTTCGTGTTGACCTACGTGCATCAAACAAGAAGGGGAACGACACGAAAGGTACATAGGAAGTTAGGGTGGATAGGTTAGATGATGGTAGGATCAATTGCATTGCGTTCCCCAACCGTTAATATATGTTTCTAGATGTGACATTAGGGCCTCGATGGCGCTGATTTCAGCTCGAACTCAAAACAAAGAGAAGTTTCCAATCCGGCTATGGAATCGAGCTAGACTTTTTTTGCGGTTGTGGAATCAAATGCCTCACCCTAGAGAACGTAAATTTGAACAAGTGGACCATTAGAGAGTTTTTCTAAGAATCACTTGTCATAGGCCTCAAAGTAGCACTTGTTTAGAGTGAAATCTTGGAATTCCATCAAAAATCTCTATGTTGACCTACGTGCATCGAAACAAGAAGGGGAACGACACGAAAGGTACATAGGAAGTTAGGGTGGATAGGTTAGATGATGGTAGGATTAATTGCATTGCGTTCGCCAACCGTTAATATATGTTTCTAGATGTGACATTAGGGCCTGATGGCGCTGATTTCAGCTCGAACTCAAAACAAAGAGAAGTTTCCAATCCGACTATGGAATCGCTAGACTTTTTTTGCGGTTGTGGAATCAAATGCCTCACCCTAGAGAACGTAAATTTGAACA
This sequence comes from Hyparrhenia diplandra, assembly GCA_015847255.1. Taxonomy (NCBI): domain Eukaryota; kingdom Viridiplantae; phylum Streptophyta; class Magnoliopsida; order Poales; family Poaceae; genus Hyparrhenia; species Hyparrhenia diplandra. Next base: position 25,667 of record JADLZK010013277.1, on the reverse strand, counting down.
AGTGGACCATTAGAGAGTTTTTCTAAGAATCACTTGTCATAGGCCTCAAAGTAGCACTTGTTTAGAGTGAAATCTTGGAATTCCATCAAAAATCTCTATGTTGACCTACGCATCAAACAAGAAGGGGGAACGACACGAAAGGTACATAGGAAGTTAGGGTGGATAGGTTAGATGATGGTAGGATCAATTGCATTGCGTTCCCCAACCGTTAATATATGTTTCTAGATGTGACATTAGGGCCCGATGGCCTGATTTCAGCTCGAACTCAAAACAAAGAGAAGTTTCCAATCCGCTATGGAATCGAGGTAGACTTTTTTGCGGTTGTGGAATCAAATGCCTCACCCTAGAGAACGTAAATTTGAACAAGTGGACCATTAGAGAGTTTTTCTAAGAATCACTTGTCATAGGCCTCAAAGTAGCACTTGTTTAGAGTGAAATCTTGGAATTCCATCAAAAATCTCTGTGTTGACCTACGTACCGAAACAAGAAGGGGAACGACACGAAAGGTACATAGGAAGTTATGGTGGATAGGTTAGATGATGGTAGGATCAATTACATTGCGGTCCCCAACCGTTAATATATGTTTCTGGATGTGACATTAGGGCCTGATGGCGCTGATTTCAGCTCGAACTCAAAACAAAGAGAAGTTTCCAATCCGGCTATGGAATCGAGCTAGACTTTTTTGCGGTTGTGGAATCAAATGCCTCACCCTAGAGAACGTAAAATTTGAACAAGTGGACCATTAGAGAGTTTTTCTAAGAATCACTTGTCATAGGCCTCAAAGTAGCACTTGTTTAGAGTGAAATCTTGGAATTCCATCAAAAATCTCTGTGTTGACCTACGTACCGAAACAAGAAGGGGAACGACACGAAAGGTACATAGGAAGTTAGGGTGGATAGGTTAGATGATGGTAGGATCAATTGCATTGCGCTCCCCAACCGTTAATATATGTTTCTAGATGTGACATTAGGGCCTGATGGCGCTGATTTCAGCTCGAACTCAAAACAAAGAGAAGTTTCCAATCCGCTATGGAATCGAGTTTTTTAAGTTGGAATCAAATGCCTCACCCTAGAGAACGTAAATTTGAAGAAGTGGACCATTAGAGAGTTTTTCTAAGAATCACTTGTCATAGGCCTCAAAGTAGCACTTGTTTAGAGTGAAATCTTGGAATTCCATCAAAAATCTCTGTGTTGACCTACGCATCAAAACAAAAAGGGGAACGAGACGAAAGGTACATAGGAAGTTAGGGTGGATAGGTTAGATGATGGTAGGATCAATTGCATTGCGTTCCCCAACCGTTAATATATGTTTCTAGATGTGACATTCGGGCCTGATGGCGCTGATTTCAGCTCGAACTCAAAACAAAGAGAAGTTTCCAATCCGGCTATGGAATCGAGCTAGACTTTTTTTGGCGGTTGTGGAATCAAATGCCTCACCCTAGAGAACGTAAATTTGAACAAGTGGACCATTAGAGAGTTTTTCTAAGAATCACTTGTCATAGGCCTCAAAGTAGCACTTGTTTAGAGTGAAATCTTGGAATTCCATCAAAAATCTCTGTGTTGACCTACGTACCGAAAACAAGAAGGGGAACGACACGAAAGGTACATAGGAAGTTAGGGTGGATAGGTTAGATGATGGTAGGATCAATTGCATTGCGTTCCCCAACCGTTAATATATGTTTCTAGATGTGACATTAGGGCCTGATGGCGCTGATTTCAGCTCGAACTCAAAACAAAGAGAAGTTTCCAATCCGGCTATGGAATCGAGGCTACTTTTTTGCGTTTGTGGAATCAAATGCCTCACCCTAGAGAACGTAAATTTGAACAAGTGGACCATTAGAGAGTTTTTCTAAGAATCACTTGTCATAGGCCTCAAAGTAGCACTTGTTTAGAGTGAAATCTTGGAATTCCATCAAAAATCTCTCGTGTTGACCTACGTACGAAAACAAGAAGGGGAACGACACGAAAGGTACATAGGAAGTTAGGGTGGATAGGTTAGATGATGGTAGGATCAATTGCATTGCGTTCCCCAACCGTTAATATATGTTTCTGGATGTGACATTAGGGCCTGATGGCGCTGATTTCAGCTCGAACTCAAAACAAAGAGAAGTTTCCAATCCGGCTATGGAATCGAGGTAGACTTTTTTTTTGTTGTGGAATCAAATGCCTCACCCTAGAGAACGTAAATTTGAACAAGTGGACCATTAGAGAGTTTTTCTAAGAATCACTTGTCATAGGCCTCAAAGTAGCACTTGTTTAGAGTGAAATCTTGGAATTCCATCAAAAATCTCTATGTTGACCTACGTATCGAAACAAGAAGGGGAACGACACGAAAGGTACATAGGAAGTTATGGTGGATAGGTTAGATGATGGTAGGATCAATTACATTGCGTTCCCCAACCGTTAATATATGTTTCTAGATGTGACATTAGGGCCCGCTGGCGCTGATTTCAGCTCGAACTCAAAACAAAGAGAAGTTTCCAATCCGGCTATGGAATCGAGCTAGACTTTTTTTGCGGTTGTGGAATCAAATGCCTCACCCTAGAGAACGTAAATTTGAACAAGTGGACCATTAGAGAGTTTTTCTAAGAATCACTTGTCATAGGCCTCAAAGTAGCACTTGTTTAGAGTGAAATCTTGGAATTCCATCAAAAATCTCTGTGTTGACCTACGTATCAAACAAGAAGGGGAACGACACGAAAGGTACATAGGAAGTTAGGGTGGATAGGTTAGATGATGGTAGGATCAATTGCATTGCGTTCCCCAACCGTTAATATATGTTTCTAGATGTGACATTAGGGCCGATGGCGCTGATTTCAGCTCGAACTCAAAACAAAGAGAAGTTTCCAATCCGGCTATGGAATCGAGGTAGACTTTTTTGCGGTTGTGGAATCAAATGCCTCACCCTAGAGAACGTAAATTTGAACAAGTGGACCATTAGAGAGTTTTTCTAAGAATCACTTGTCATAGGCCTCAAAGTAGCACTTGTTTAGAGTGAAATCTTGGAATTCCATCAAAAATCTCTGTGTTGACCTACGTACCGAAACAAGAAGGGGAACGACACGAAAGGTACATAGGAAGTTAGGGTGGATAGGTTAGATGATGGTAGGATCAATTGCATTGCGGTCCCCAACCGTTAATATATGTTTCTGGATGTGACATTAGGGCCTGATGGCGCTGATTTCAGCTCGAACTCAAAACAAAGAGAAGTTTCCAATCCGGCTATGGAATCGAGCTAGACTTTTTTTGCGGTTGTGGAATCAAATGCCTCACCCTAGAGAACGTAAATTTGAACAAGTGGACCATTAGAGAGTTTTTCTAAGAATCACTTGTCATAGGCCTCAAAGTAGCACTTGTTTAGAGTGAAATCTTGGAATTCCATCAAAAATCTCTATGTTGACCTACGTATCAAACAAGAAGGGGAACGACACGAAAGGTACATAGGAAGTTAGGGTGGATAGGTTAGATGATGGTAGGATCAATTGCATTGCGTTCCCCAACCGTTAATATATGTTTCTAGATGTGACATTAGGGCCTGATGGCGCTGATTTCAGCTCGAACTCAAAACAAAGAGAAGTTTCCAATCCGGCTATGGAATCGAGGTAGACTTTTTTGCGGTTGTGGAATCAAATGCCTCACCCTAGAGAACGTAAATTTGAACAAGTGGACCATTAGAGAGTTTTTCTAAGAATCACTTGTCATAGGCCTCAAACTAGCACCTGTTTAGAGTGAAATGTTGGAATTCCAACAAAAATCTCTGTGTTGACCTACGTACCGAAACAAGAAGGGGAACGACACGAAAGGTACATAGGAAGTTAGGGTGGATAGGTTAGATGATGGTAGGATCAATTGCATTGCGTTCCCCAACCGTTAATTTATGTTTCTAGATGTGACATTAGGGCCTGATGGCGCTGATTTCAGCTCGAACTCAAAACAAAGAGAAGTTTCCAATCCGGCTATGGAATCGAGCTAGACTTTTTTGTTGTGGAATCAAATGCCTCACCCTAGAGAACGTAAATTTGAACAAGTGGACCATTAGAGAGTTTTTCTAAGAATCACTTGTCATAGGCCTCAAAGTAGCACTTGTTTAGAGTGAAATCTTGGAATTCCATCAAAAATCTCTATGTTGACCTACGCATCGAAACAAGAAGGGGAACGACACGAAAGGTACATAGGAAGTTAGGGTGGATAGGTTAGATGACGGTAGGATCAATTGCATTGCGTTCCCCAACCGTTAATATATGTTTCTAGATGTGACATTAGGGCCTGATGGCGCTGATTTCAGCTCGAACTCAAAACAAAGAGAAGTTTCCAATCCGGCTATGGAATCGAGGTAGACTTTTTTGCGGTTGTGGAATCAAATGCCTCACCCTAGAGAACGTAAATTTGAACAAGTGGACCATTAGAGAGTTTTTCTAAGAATCACTTGTCATAGGCCTCAAAGTAGCACTTGTTTAGAGTGAAATCTTGGAATTCCATCAAAAATCTCTATGTTGACCTACGTGCCAAAACAAGAAGGGGAACGACACGAAAGGTACATAGGAAGTTAGGGTGGATAGGTTAGATGATGGTAGGATCAATTACATTGCGTTCCCCAACCGTTAATATATGTTTCTAGATGTGACATTAGGGCCTGCTGGCGCTGATTTCAGCTCGAACTCAAAACAAAGAGAAGTTTCCAATCCGGCTATGGAATCGAGCTAGACTTTTTTTTATTTGTGGAATCAAATGCCTCACCCTAGAGAACGTAAATTTGAACAAGTGGACCATTAGAGAGTTTTTCTAAGAATCACTTGTCATAGGCCTCAAAGTAGCACTTGTTTAGAGTGAAATCTTGGAATTCCATCAAAAATCTCTGTGTTGACCTACGTACCGAAACAAGAAGGGGAACGACACGAAAGGTACATAGGAAGTTAGGGTGGATAGGTTAGATGATGGTAGGATCAATTGCATTGCGTTCCCCAACCGTTAATATATGTTTCTAGATGTGACATTAGGGCCTGCTGGCGCTGATTTCAGCTCGAACTGGAAACAAAGAGAAGTTTCCAATCCGCTATGGAATCGAGCTAGACTTTTTTATGGTTGTGGAATCAAATGCCTCACCCTAGAGAACGTAAATTTGAACAAGTGGACCATTAGAGAGTTTTTCTAAGAATCACTTGTCATAGGCCTCAAAGTAGCACTTGTTTAGAGTGAAATCTTGGAATTCCATCAAAAATCTCTATGTTGACCTACGCATCAAACAAGAAGGGGAACGACACGAAAAGGTACATAGGAAGTTAGGGTGGATAGGTTAGATGATGGTAGGATCAATTGCATTGCGTTCCCCAACCGTTAATATATGTTTCTAGATGTGACATTAGGGCCCCGATGGCGCTGATTTCAGCTCGAACTCAAAACAAAGAGAAGTTTCCAATCCGCTATGGAATCGAGCTAGACTTTTTTGCGGTTGTGGAATCAAATGCCTCACCCTAGAGAACGTAAATTTGAACAAGTGGACCATTAGAGAGTTTTTCTAAGAATCACTTGTCATAGGCCTCAAAGTAGCACTTGTTTAGAGTGAAATCTTGGAATTCCATCAAAAATCTCTATGTTGACCTACGCATCGAAACAAGAAGGGGAACGACTCGAAAGGTACATAGGAAGTTAGGGTGGATAGGTTAGATGATGGTAGGATCAATTACATTGCGTTCCCCAACCGTTAATATATGTTTCTAGATGTGACATTAGGGCCTGCTGGCGCTGATTTCAGCTCGAACTCAAAACAAAGAGAAGTTTCCAATCCAGCTATAGAATCGAGCTAGACTTTTTTGCGGTTGTGGAATCAAATGCCTCACCCAAGAGAACGTAAATTTGAACAAGTGGACCATTAGAGAGTTTTTCTAAGAATCACTTGTCATACGCCTCAAAGTAGCACTTGTTTAGAGTGAAATCTTGGAATTCCATCAAAAATCTCTGTGTTGACCTACGTACATAAAACAAGAAGGGGAACGACACGAAAGGTACATAGGAAGTTAGGGTGGATAGGTTAGATGATGGTAGGATCAATTGCATTGCGTTCCCCAACCGTTAATATATGTTTCTAGATGTGACATTAGGGCCTGATGGCGCTGATTTCAGCTCGAACTCAAAACAAAGAGAAGTTTCCAATCCGGCTATGGAATCGAGGTAGACTTTTTTTGCGGTTGTGGAATCAAATGCCTCACCCTAGAGAACGTAAATTTGAACAAGTGGACCATTAGAGAGTTATTCTAAGAATCACTTGTCATAGGCCTCAAAGTAGCACTTGTTTAGAGTGAAATCTTGGAATTCCATCAAAAATCTCTATGTTGACCTACGTACAAAACAAGAAGGGGAACGACACGAAAGGTACATAGGAAGTTAGGGTGGATAGGTTAGATGATGGTAGGATCAATTACATTGCGTTCCCCAACCGTTAATATATGTTTCTAGATGTGACATGAGGGCCTGCTGGCGCTGATTTCAGCTCGAACTCAAAACAAAGAGAAGTTTCCAATCCGGCTATGGAATCGAGGTACTTTTTTTGCGGTTGTGGAATCAAATGCCTCACCCTAGAGAACGTAAATTTGAACAAGTGGACCATTAGAGAGTTTTTCTAAGAATCACTTGTCATAGGCCTCAAAGTAGCACTTGTTTAGAGTGAAATCTTGGAATTCCATCAAAAATCTCTGTGTTGACCTACGTACCGAAACAAGAAGGGGAACGACACGAAAGGTACATAGGAAGTTATGGTGGATAGGTTAGATGATGGTAGGATCAATTACATTGCGTTCCCCAACCGTTAACATATGTTTCTAGATGTGACATTAGGGCCTCGGCGCTGATTTCAGCTCGAACTCAAAACAAAGAGAAGTTTCCAATCCGGCTATGGAATCGAGCTAGACTTTTTTTGGGTTGTGGAATCAAATGCCTCACCCTAGAGAACTTAAATTTGAACAAGTGGACCATTAGAGAGTTTTTCTAAGAATCACTTGTCATAGGCCTCAAAGTAGCACTTGTTTAGAGTGAAATCTTGGAATTCCATCAAAAATCTCTATGTTGACCTACGCATCAAACAAGAAGGGGAACGACACGAAAAGGTACATAGGAAGTTAGGGTGGATAGGTTAGATGATGGTAGGATCAATTACATTGCGTTCCCCAACCGTTAATATATGTTTCTTGATGTGACATTAGGGCCTGATGGCGCTGATTTCAGCTCGAACTCAAAACAAAGAGAAGTTTCCAATCCGGCTATGGAATCGGTTTTTTTGTTGGGAATCAAATGCCTCACCCTAGAGAATGTAAATTTGAACAAGTGGACCATTAGAGAGTTATTCTAAGAATCACTTGTCATACGCCTCAAAGTAGCACTTGTTTAGTGTGAAATCTTGGAATTCCATCAAAAATCTCTGTGTTCACCTACGTATCGAAACAAGAAGGGGAACGACACGAAAGGTACATAGGAAGTTAGGGTGGATAGGTTAGATGATGGTAGGATCAATTGCATTGAGTTCCCCAACCGTTAATATATGTTTCTGGATGTGACATTAGGGCCTGCTGGCGCTGATTTCAGCTCGAACTCAAAACAAAGAGAAGTTTCCAATCCGGCTATGGAATCGAGCTAGACTTTTTTTTGGTTGTGGGAATCAAATGCCTCACCCTAGAGAACGTAAATTTGAACAAGTGGACCATTAGAGAGTTTTTCTAAGAATCACTTGTCATAGGCCTCAAAGTAGCACTTGTTTAGAGTGAAATCTTGGAATTCCATCAAAAATCTCTATGTTGACCTACGTGCATCGAAACAAGAAGGGGAACGACACGAAAGGTACATAGGAAGTTAGGGTGGATAGGTTAGATGATGGTAGGATCAATTGCATTGCGTTCCCCAACCGTTAATATATGTTTCTAGATGTGACATTAGGGCCTGATGGCGCTGATTTCAGCTCGAACTCAAAACAAAGAGAAGTTTCCAATCCGGCTATGCGGTTGTGGAATCAAATGCCTCACCCTAGAGAATGTAAATTTGAAGAAGTGGACCATTAGAGAGTTTTTCTAAGAATCACTTGTCATAGGCCTCAAAGTAGCACTTGTTTAGAGTGAAATCTTGGAATTCCATCAAAAATCTCTGTGTTGACCTACGTACCGAAACAAGAAGGGGAACGACACGAAAGGTACATAGGAAGTTAGGGTGGATAGGTTAGATGATGGTAGGATCAATTGCATTGCGTTCCCCAACCGTTAATATATGTTTCTGGATGTGACATTAGGGCTCGATGGCGCTGATTTCAGCTCGAACTCAAAACAAAGAGAAGTTTCCAATCCGACTATGGAATCGAGCTAGACTTTTTTTGCGGTTGTGGAATCAAATGCCTCACCCTAGAGAACGTAAATTTGAACAAGTGGACCATTAGAGAGTTTTTCTAAGAATCACTTGTCATAGGCCTCAAAGTAGCACTTGTTTAGTGTGAAATCTTGGAAGTCCATCAAAAATCTCTATGTTGACCTACGCATCAAAACAACAAGGGGAACGACACGAAAGGTACATAGGAAGTTAGGGTGGATAGGTTAATGATGGTAGGATTAATTGCATTGCGTTCCCCAACCGTTAATATATGTTTCTAGATGTGACATTAGGGCCCGCTGGCGCTGATTTCAGCTCGAACTCAAAACAAAGAGAAGTTTCCAATCCGGCTATGGAATCGAGCTAGACTTTTTTTTGCGGTTGTGGAATCAAATGCCTCACCCTAGAGAACGTAAATTTGAACAAGTGGACCATTAGAGAGTTTTTCTAAGAATCACTTGTCATAGGCCTCAAAGTAGCACTTGTTTAGAGTGAAATCTTGGAATTCCATCAAAAATCTCTGTTGACCTACGTATCAAAACAAGAAGGGGAACGACACGAAAGGTACATAGGAAGTTATGGTGGATAGGTTAGATGATGGTAGGATCAATTACATTGCGGTCCCCAACCGTTAATATATGTTTTTGGATGTGACATTAGGGCCTGATGGCGCTGATTTCAGTTCGAACTCAAAACAAAGAAAAGTTTCCAATCCGGCTATGGAATCGAGCTAGACGTTTTTTGCGGTTGTGGAATCAAATGCCTCACCCTAGAGAACCTAAATTTCAACAAGTGGACCATTAGAGAGTTATTCTAAGAATCACTTGTCATACGCCTCAAAGTAGCACTTGTTTAGAGTGAAATCTTGGAATTCCATCAAAAATCTCTGTGTTGACCTACGTACCGAAACAAGAAGGGGAACGACACGAAAGGTACATAGGAAGTTAGGGTGGATAGGTTAGATGATGGTAGGATCAATTGCATTGCGTTCCCCAACCGTTAATATATGTTTCTGGATGTGACATTAGGGCCTGATGGCGCTGATTTCAGCTCGAACTCAAAACAAAGAGAAGTTTCCAATCCGGCTATGGAATCGAGGTAGACTTTTTTGCGGTTGTGGAATCAAATGCCTCACCCTAGAGAACGTAAATTTGAACAAGTGGACCATTAGAGAGTTTTTCTAAGAATCACTTGTCATAGGCCTCAAAGTAGCACTTGTTTAGAGTGAAATCTTGGAATTCCATCAAAAATCTCTGTGTTGACCAACGTCTGAAACAACAAGAAGGGGACGACACGAAAGGTACATAGGAAGTTAGGGTGGATAGGTTAGATGATGGTAGGATCAATTGCATTGCGTTCCCCAACCGTTAATATATGTTTCTAGATGTGACATTAGGGCCTGATGGCGCTGATTTCAGCTCGAACTCAAAACAAAGAGAAGTTTCCAATCCGGCTATGGAATCGAGCTCGACTTTTTTTGCGGTTGTGGAATCAAATGCCTCACCCTAGAGAACGTAAATTTGAACAAGTGGACCATTAGAGAGTTTTTCTAAGAATCACTTGTCATAGGCCTCAAAGTAGCACTTGTTTAGAGTGAAATCTTGGAATTCCATCAAAAATCTCTGTGTTGACCTACGTACCGAAACAAGAAGGGGAACGACACGAAAGGTACATAGGAAGTTATGGTGGATAGGTTAGATGATGGTAGGATCAATTACATTGCGGTCCCCAACCATTAATATATGTTTCTGGATGTGACATTAGGGCCTGATGGCGCTGATTTCAGCTCGAACTCAAAACAAAGAGAAGTTTCCAATCCGGCTATGGAATCGAGCTAGACTTTTTTGCGGTTGTGGAATCAAATGCCTCACCCTAGAGAACGTAAATTTGAACAAGTGGACCATTAGAGAGTTTTTCTAAGAATCACTTGTCATAGGCCTCAAAGTAGCACTTGTTTAGAGTGAAATCTTGGAATTCCATCAAAAATCTCTGTGTTGACCGACGTACCGAAACAAGAAGGGGGAACGACACGAAAGGTACATAGGAAGTTAGGGTGGATAGGTTAGATGATGGTAGGATCAATTGCATTGCGTTCCCCAACCGTTAATATATGTTTCTAGATGTGACATTAGGGCCCGCTGGCGCTGATTTCAGCTCGAACTCAAAACAAAGAGAAGTTTCCAATCCGGCTATGGAATCGAGCTCGACTTTTTTTGCGGTTGTGGAATCAAATGCCTCACCCAAGAGAACGTAAATTCGAACAAGTGGACCATTAGAGAGTTTTTCTAAGAATCACTTGTCATAGGCCTCAAAGTAGCACTTGTTTAGAGTGAAATCTTGGAATTCCATCAAAAATCTCTGTGTTGACCTACGTACCGAAACAAGAAGGGGAACGACACGAAAGGTACATAGGAAGTTATGGTGGATAGGTTAGATGATGGTAGGATCAATTACATTGCGGTCCCCAACCGTTAATATATGTTTCTGGATGTGACATTAGGGCCTGATGGCGCTGATTTCAGCTCGAACTCAAAACAAAGAGAAGTTTGCAATCCGCTATGGAATCGAGCTAGACTTTTTTTTTTGCGGTTGTGGAATCAAATGCCTCACCCTAGAGAACGTAAATTTGAACAAGTGGACCATTAGAGAGTTTTTCTAAGAATCACTTGTCATATGCCTCAAAGTAGCACTTGTTTAGAGTGAAATCTTGGAATTCCATCAAAAATCTCTGTGTTGACCTACGTACCGAAAACAAGAAGGGGAACGACACGAAAAGGTACATAGGAAGTTAGGGGTGGATAGGTTAGATGATGGTAGGATCAATTGCATTGCGTTCCCCAACCGTTATTATATGTTTCTGGATGTGACATTAGGGCCTGATGGCGCTGATTTCAGCTCGAACTCAAAACAAAGAGAAGTTTCCAATCCGGCTATGGAATCGAGGTAGACTTTTTTGCGGTTGTGGAATCAAATGCCTCACCCTAGAGAACGTAAATTTGAACAAGTGGACCATTAGAGAGTTTTTCTAAGAATCACTTGTCATAGGCCTCAAAGTAGCACTTGTTTAGAGTGAAATCTTGGAATTCCATCAAAAATCTCTGTGTTGACCAACGTACCGAAACAAGAAGGGGAACGACACGAAAGGTACATAGGAAGTTAGGGTGGATAGGTTAGATGATGGTAGGATCAATTGCATTGCGTTCCCCAACCGTTAATATATGTTTCTAGATGTGACATTAGGGCCTGATGGCGCTGATTTCAGCTCGAACTCAAAACAAAGAGAAGTTTCCAATCCGGCTATGGAATCGAGGTAGACTTTTTTGCGGTTGTGGAATCAAATGCCTCACCCTAGAGAACGTAAATTTGAACAAGTGGACCATTAGAGAGTTTTTCTAAGAATCACTTGTCATAGGCCTCAAAGTAGCACTTGTTTAGAGTGAAATCTTGGAATTCCATCAAAAATCTCTGTGTTGACCTACGTACCGAAACAAGAAGGGGAACGACACGAAAGGTACATAGGAAGTTAGGGTGGATAGGTTAGATGATGGTAGGATCAATTGCATTGCGTTCCCCAACCGTTAATATATGTTTCTGGATGTGACATTAGGGTCTGCTGGCGCTGATTTCAGCTCGAACTCAAAACAAAGAGAAGTTTCCAATCCGGCTATGCGGTTGTGGAATCAAATGCCTCACCCTAGAGAATGTAAATTTGAAGAAGTGGACCATTAGAGAGTTTTTCTAAGAATCACTTGTCATAGGCCTCAAAGTAGCACTTGTTTAGAGTGAAATCTTGGAATTCCATCAAAAATCTCTGTGTTGACCTAACGCATCAAACAAGAAGGGAACGACACGAAAGGTACATAGGAAGTTAGGGTGGATAGGTTAGATGATGGTAGGATCAATTGCATTGCGTTCCCCAACCGTTAATATATGTTTCTGGATGTGACATTAGGGCCTGATGGCGCTGATTTCAGCTCGAACTCAAAACAAAGAGAAGTTTCCAATCCGACTATGGAATCGAGCTAGACTTTTTTGCGGTTGTGGAATCAAATGCCTCACCCTAGAGAACGTAAATTTGAACAAGTGGACCATTAGAGAGTTTTTCTAAGAATCACTTGTCATAGGCCTCAAAGTAGCACTTGTTTAGTGTGAAATCTTGGAAGTCCATCGAAAATCTCTATGTTGACCTACGTCATCAAACAACAAGGGGAACGACACGAAAGGTACATAGGAAGTTAGGGTGGATAGGTTAGATGATGGTAGGATCAATTACATTGCGTTCCCCAACCGTTAATATATGTTTCTAGATGTGACATTAGGGCCCGCTGGCCCTGATATCAGCTCGAACTCAAAACAAAGAGAAGTTTCCAATCCGGCTATGGAATCGAGGTCGACTTTTTTTGCGGTTGTGGAATCAAATGCCTCACCCAAGAGAACGTAAATTCGAACAAGTGGACCATTAGAGAGTTTTTCTAAGAATCACTTGTCATAGGCCTCAAAGTAGCACTTGTTTAGAGTGAAATCTTGGAATTCCATCAAAAATCTCTGTGTTGACCTACGTACCGAAACAAGAAGGGGAACGACACGAAAGGTACATAGGAAGTTATGGTGGATTGGTTAGATGATGGTAGGATCAATTACATTGCGGTCCCCAACCATTAATATATGTTTCGATGTGACATTAGGGCCTGATGGCGCTGATTTCAGCTCGAACTCAAAACAAAGAGAAGTTTGCAATCCGGCTATAGAATCGAGCTAGACTTTTTTGGTGGATGGTTGTGGAATCAAATGCCTCACCCTAGAGAACCAAAAATTTTAACAAGTGGACCATTAGAGAGTTTTTCTAAGAATCACTTGTCATATGCCTCAAAGTAGCACTTGTTTAGAGTGAAATCTTGGAATTCCATCAAAAATCTCTTTGTTGACCTACGTACAGAAACAAGAAGGGGAACGACACGAAAGGTACATAGGAAGTTAGGGTGGATAGGTTAGATGATGGTAGGATCAATTGCATTGCGTTCCCCAACCGTTATTATATGTTTCTCGATGTGACATTAGGGCCTGATGGCGCTGATTTCAGCTCGAACTCAAAACAAAGAGAAGTTTCCAATCCGCTATGGAATCGAGGTAGACTTTTTGCGGTTGTGGAATCAAATGCCTCACCCTAGAGAACGTAAATTTGAACAAGTGGACCATTAGAGAGTTTTTCTAAGAATCACTTGTCATAGGCCTCAAAGTAGCACTTGTTTAGAGTGAAATCTTGGAATTCCATCAAAAATCTCTATGTTGACCAACGCATCAAACAAGAAGGGGAACGACACGAAAGGTACATAGGAAGTTAGGGTGGATAGGTTAGATGATGGTAGGATCAATTGCATTGCGCTCCCCAACCGTTAATATATGTTTCTAGATGTGACATTAGGGCCTGATGGCGCTGATTTCAGCTCGAACTCAAAACAAAGAGAAGTTTCCAATCCGCTATGGAATCGAGCTCGACTTTTTTTGCGGTTGTGGAATCAAATGCCTCACCCAAGAGAACGTAAATTTGAACAAGTGGACCATTAGAGAGTTTTTCTAAGAATCACTTGTCATAGGCCTCAAAGTAGCACTTGTTTAGAGTGAAATCTTGGAATTCCATCAAAAATCTCGTGTTGACCTACGCATCAAACAAGAAGGGGAACGACACGAAAGGTACATAGGAAGTTAGGGTGGATAGGTTAGATGATGGTAGGATCAATTACATTGCGGTCCCCAAACGTTAATATATGTTTCTGGATGTGACATTAGGGCCTGATGGCGCTGATTTCAGCTCGAACTCAAAACAAAGAGAAGTTTCCAATCCGGCTATGGAATCGAGCTAGACTTTTTTGCGGTTGTGGAATCAAATGCCTCACCCTAGAGAACGTAAATTTGAAGAAGTGGACCATTAGAGAATTTTTCTAAGAATCACTTGTCATAGGCCTCAAAGTAGCACTTGTTTAGAGTGAAATCTTGGAATTCCATCAAAAATCTCTGTGTTGACCTAGAAAAAAGAAGGGGAACGACACTAAAGGTACATAGGAAGTTAGGGTGGATAGGTTAGATGATGGTAGGATCAATTGCATTGCGTTCCCCAACCGTTAATATATGTTTCTGGATGTGACATTAGGGCCTGATGGCGCTGATTTCAGCTCGAACTCAAAACAAAGAGAAGTTTCCAATCCGACTATGGAATCGAGCTAGACTTTTTTGCGGTTGTGGAATCAAATGCCTCACCCTAGAGAACGTAAATTTGAACAAGTGGACCATTAGAGAGTTTTTCTAAGAATCACTTGTCATAGGCCTCAAAGTAGCACTTGTTTAGAGTGAAATCTTGGAAGTCCATCAAAAATCTCTATGTCGACCTACGTACCGAAACAAGAAGGGGAACGACACGTAAAGGTACATAGGAAGTTAGGGTGGATAGGTTAGATGATGGTAGGATCAATTGCATTGCGTTCCCCAACCGTTAATATATGTTTCTAGATGTGACATTAGGGCCTGATGGCGCTGATTTCAGCTCGAACTCAAAACAAAGAGAAGTTTCCAATCCGGCTATGGAATCGAGCTCGACTTTTTTTGCGGTTGTGGAATCAAATGCCTCACCCAAGAGAACGTAAATTCGAACAAGTGGACCATTAGAGAGTTTTTCTAAGAATCACTTGTCATAGGCCTCAAAGTAGCACTTGTTTAGAGTGAAATCTTGGAATTCCATCAAAAATCTCTCAGGTTGACCTACGCATCAAACAAGAAGGGGAACGACCTAAAGGTACATAGGAAGTTATGGTGGATTGGTTAGATGATGGTAGGATCAATTACATTGCGGTCCCCAACCATTAATATATGTTTCTGGATGTGACATTAGGGCCTGATGGCGCAGATTTCAGCTCGAACTCAAAACAAAGAGAAGTTTGCAATCTGGCTATAGAATCGAGCTAGACTTTTTTGCGGTTGTGGAATCAAATGCCTCACCCTAGAGAACCAAAATTTTAACAAGTGGACCATTAGAGAGTTATTCTAAGAATCACTTGTCATATGCCTCAAAGTAGCACTTGGTTAGAGTGAAATCTTGGAATTCCATCAAAAATCTCTGTGTTGACCTATGTACAAAAACAAGAAGGGGAACGACACGAAAGGTACATAGGAAGTTAGGTGGATAGGTTAGATGATGGTAGGATCAATTGCATTGCGTTCCCCAACCGTTATTATATGTTTCTGGATGTGACATTAGGGCCTGATGGCGCTGATTTCAGCTCGAACTCAAAACAAAGAGAAGTTTCCAATCCGCTATGGAATCGAGGTAGACTTTTTTTGCGGTTGTGGAATCAAATGCCTCACCCTAGAGAACGTAAATTTGAACAAGTGGACCATTAGAGAGTTTTTCTAAGAATCACTTGTCATAGGCCTCAAAGTAGCACTTGTTTAGAGTGAAATCTTGGAATTCCATCAAAAATCTCTATGTTGACCAACGTCATCAAACAAGAAGGGGAACGACACGAAAAGGTACATAGGAAGTTAGGGTGGATAGGTTAGATGATGGTAGGATCAATTGCATTGCGTTCCCCAACCGTTAATATATGTTTCTAGATGTGACATTAGGGCCTGATGGCGCTGATTTCAGCTCGAACTCAAAACAAAGAGAAGTTTCCAATCCGCTATGGAATCGAGCTCGACTTTTTTGCGGTTGTGGGAATCAAATGCCTCACCCAAGAGAACGTAAATTCGAACAAGTGGACCATTAGAGAGTTTTTCTAAGAATCACTTGTCATAGGCCTCAAAGTAGCACTTGTTTAGAGTGAAATCTTGGAATTCCATCAAAAATCTCTGCGTGTTGACCTACGTATCAAACAAGAAGGGGAACGACACGAAAGGTACATAGGAAGTTAGGGTGGATAGGTTAGATGATGGTAGGATCAATTGCATTGCGTTCCCCAACCGTTAATATATGTTTCTGGATGTGACATTAGGGCCTGATGGCGCTGATTTCAGCTCGAACTCAAAACAAAGAGAAGTTTCCAATCCGGCTTTGCGGTTGTGGAATCAAATGGCTCACCCCAGAGAATGTAAATTTGAAGAAGTGGACCATTAGAGAGTTTTTCTAAGAATCACTTGTCATAGGCCTCAAAGTAGCACTTGTTTAGAGTGAAATCTTGGAATTCCATCAAAAATCTCTGTGTTGACCTACGTACCAAAACAAGAAGGGGAACGACACGAAAGGTACATAGGAAGTTAGGGTGGATAGGTTAATGATGGTAGGATCAATTGCATTGCGTTCCCCAACCGTTAATATATGTTTCTAGATGTGACATTAGGGCCCGCTGGCGCTGATTTCAGCTCGAACTCAAAACAAAGAGAAGTTTCCAATCCGGCTATGGAATCGAGCTAGACTTTTTTGCGGTTGTGGAATCAAATGCCTCACCCTAGAGAACGTAAATTTGAACAAGTGGACCATTAGAGAGTTTTTCTAAGAATCACTTGTCATAGGCCTCAAAGTAGCACTTGTTTAGTGTGAAATCTTGGAAGTCCATCGAAAATCTCTATGTTGACCTACGTACCGAAACAACAAGGGGAACGACACGAAACGTACATAGGAAGCTAGGGTGGATAGGTTAGATGATGGTAGGATCAATTACATTGCGTTCCCCAACCGTTAATATATGTTTCTAGATGTGACATTAGGGCCCTGATGGCGCTGATTTCAGCTCGAACTCAAAACAAAGAGAAGTTTCCAATCCGCTATGGAATCGAAGCTCGACTTTTTTGCGGTTGTGGAATCAAATGCCTCACCCAAGAGAACGTAAATTTGAACAAGTGGACCATTAGAGAGTTTTTCTAAGAATCACTTGTCATAGGCCTCAAAGTAGCACTTGTTTAGAGTGAAATCTTGGAATTCCATCAAAAATCTCTGTGTTGACCTACGCATCAAACAAGAAGGGAACGACACGAAAGGTACATAGGAAGTTAGGGTGGATAGGTTAGATGATGGTAGGATCAATTGCATTGCGTTCCCCAACCATTAATATATGTTTCGGATGTGACATTAGGGCCTGATGGCGCTGATTTCAGCTCGAACTCAAAACAAAGAGAAGTTTCCAATCCGCTATGGAATCGAGCTAGACTTTTTTGCGTTGTGGAATCAAATGCCTCACCCTAGAGAACGTAAATTTGAACAAGTGGACCATTAGAGAGTTTTTCTAAGAATCACTTGTCATAGGCCTCAAAGTAGCACTTGTTTAGAGTGAAATCTTGGAATTCCATCAAAAATCTCTCTGTGTTGACCTACGTATCAAAACAAGAAGGGGAACGACACGAAAGGTACATAGGAAGTTAGGGTGGATAGGTTAGATGATGGTAGGATCAATTGCATTGCGTTCCCCAACCGTTAATATATGTTTCTAGATGTGACATTAGGGCCCGATGGCGCTGATTTCAGCTCGAACTCAAAACAAAGAGAAGTTTCCAATCCGCTATGGAATCGAGCTAGACTTTTTTTGCGGTTGTGGAATCAAATGCCTCACCCTAGAGAACGTAAATTTGAACAAGTGGACCATTAGAGAGTTTTTCTAAGAATCACTTGTCATAGGCCTCAAAGTAGCACTTGTTTAGAGTGAAATCTTGGAATTCCATCAAAAATCTCTATGTTGACCTAACGCATCAAACAAGAAGGGAAACGACACGAAAGGTACATAGGAAGTTAGGGTGGATAGGTTAGATGATGGTAGGATCAATTGCATTGCGTTCCCCAACCGTTAATATATGTTTCTAGATGTGACATTAGGGCCTGATGGCGCTGATTTCAGCTCGAACTCAAAACAAAGAGAAGTTTCCAATCCGGCTATGGAATCGAGGCTCGACTTTTTTGCGGTTGTGGAATCAAATGCCTCACCCAAGAGAACGTAAATTCGAACAAGTGGACCATTAGAGAGTTTTTCTAAGAATCACTTGTCATAGGCCTCAAAGTAGCACTTGTTTAGAGTGAAATCTTGGAATTCCATCAAAAATCTCTGTGTTGACCTACGTACCAAAAACAAGAAGGGGAACGACACGAAAGGTACATAGGAAGTTATGGTGGATAGGTTAGATGATGGTAGGATCAATTGCATTGCGGTCCCCAACCATTAATATATGTTTCTGGATGTGACATTAGGGCCTGATGGCGCTGATTTCAGCTCGAACTCAAAACAAAGAGAAGTTTCCAATCCGGCTATGGAATCGAGGCTAGACTTTTTTTTTTGGTTGTGGAATCAAATGCCTCACCCTAGAGAACGTAAATTTGAACAAGTGGACCATTAGAGAGTTTTTCTAAGAATCACTTGTCATAGGCCTCAAAGTAGCACTTGTTTAGAGTGAAATCTTGGAATTCCATCAAAAATCTCTGTGTTGACCTACGCATCAAAACAAGAAGGGGAACGACACGAAAGGTACATAGGAAGTTAGGGTGGATAGGTTAGATGATGGTAGGATCAATTGCATTGCGTTCCCCAACCGTTAATATATGTTTCTAGATGTGACATTAGGGCCTGATGGCGCTGATTTCAGCTCGAACTCAAAACAAAGAGAAGTTTCCAATCCGCTATGGAATCGAGCTAGACTTTTTGCGGTTGTGGAATCAAATGCCTCACCCTAGAGAACGTAAATTTGAACAAGTGGACCATTAGAGAGTTTTTCTAAGAATCACTTGTCATAGGCCTCAAAGTAGCACTTGTTTAGAGTGAAATCTTGGAATTCCATCAAAAATCTCTATGTTGACCTAACGCATCAAACAAGAAGGGGAACGACACGAAAGGTACATAGGAAGTTAGGGTGGATAGGTTAGATGATGGTAGGATCAATTACATTGCGTCCCCAACCGTTAATATATGTTTCTAGATGTGACATTAGGGCCTGATGGCGCTGATTTCAGCTCGAACTCAAAACAAAGAGAAGTTTCCAATCCGGCTATGGAATCGAGCTAGACTTTTTTTGGGTTGTGGAATCAAATGCCTCACCCTAGAGAACGTAAATTTGAACAAGTGGACCATTAGAGAGTTTTCTAAGAATCACTTGTCATAGGCCTCAAAGTAGCACTTGTTTAGAGTGAAATCTTGGAATTCCATCAAAAATCTCTGTGTTGACCTACGTACGTAAACAAGAAGGGGAACGACACGAAAGGTACATAGGAAGTTAGGGTGGATAGGTTAGATGATGGTAGGATCAATTGCATTGCGTTCCCCAACCGTTAATATATGTTTCGGATGTGACATTAGGGCCTGATGGCGCTGATTTCAGCTCGAACTCAAAACAAAGAGAAGTTTCCAATCCGGCTATGGAATCGAGCTAGACTTTTTTTACTTGTTGTGGAATCAAATGCCTCACCCTAGAGAACGTAAATTTGAACAAGTGGACCATTAGAGAGTTTTTCTAAGAATCACTTGTCATAGGCCTCAAAGTAGCACTTGTTTAGAGTGAAATCTTGGAATTCCATCAAAAATCTCTGTGTTGACCTACGTATCAAACAAGAAGGGGAACGACACGAAAAGGTACATAGGAAGTTAGGGTGGATAGGTTAGATGATGGTAGGTTCAATTGCATTGCGTTCCCCAACCATTAATATATGTTTCTAGATGTGACATTAGGGCCTGCTGCGCAGATTTCAGCTCGAACTCAAAAGAAAGAGAAGTTTCCAATCCGGCTATGGAATCGAGCTAGACTTTTTTTTGCAGTTGTGGAATCAAATGCCTCACCCTAGAGAACGTAAATTTGAACAAGTGGACCATTAGAGAGTTTTTCTAAGAATCACTTGTCACACGCCTCAAAGTAGCACTTGTTCAGAATGAAATCTTGGAATTCCATCGAAAATCTCTGTGTCGACCTACGTACCGAAAGCAAGAAGGGGAACGACACGAAAGGTACATAGGAAGTTAGGGTGGATAGGTTAGATGATGGTAGGATCAATTGCATTGCGTTCCCCAACCGTTAATATATGTTTCTAGATGTGACATTAGGGACTGCTGGCGCTGATTTCAGCTCGAACTCAAAACAAAGAGAAGTTTCCAATCCGGCTATGGAATCGAGCTAGACTTTTTTTGCGGTTGTGGAATCAAATGCCTCACCCTAGAGAACGTAAATTTGAACAAGTGGACCATTAGAGAGTTTTTCTAAGAATCACTTGTCATGGGCCTCAAAGTAGCACTTGTTTAGAGTGAAATCTTGGAATTCCATCAAAAATCTCTGTGTTGACCTACGTACAGAAACAAGAAGGGAACGACACGAAAAGGTACATAGGAAGTTAGGGTGGATAGGTTAGATGATGGTAGGATCAATTGCATTGCGTTCCCCAACCGTTAATATATGTTTCTGGATGTGACATTAGGGCCTGATGGCGCTGATTTCAGCTCGAACTCAAAACAAAGAGAAGTTTCCAATCCGCTATGGAATCGAGCTAGACTTTTTGCGGTTGTGGAATCAAATGCCTCACCCTAGAGAACGTAAATTTGAACAAGTGGACCATTAGAGAGTTTTTCTAAGAATCACTTGTCATAGGCCTCAAAGTAGCACTTGTTTAGAGTGAAATCTTGGAATTCCATCAAAAATCTCTGTGTTGACCTACGTATCAAACAAGAAGGGGAACGACACGAAAGGTACATAGGAAGTTAGGGTGGATAGGTTAGATGATGGTAGGATCAATTACATTGCGTTCCCCAACCGTTAATATATGTTTCTAGATGTGACAATAGGGCCTGCTGGCGCTGATTTCAGCTCGAACTCAAAACAAAGAGAAGTTTCCAATCCGGCTATGGAATCGAGCTAGACTTTTTTGCGGTTGTGGAATCAAATGCCTCACCCAAGAGAACGTAAATTTGAACAAGTGGACCATTAGAGAGTTTTTCTAAGAATCACTTGTCATACGCCTCAAAGTAGCACTTGTTTAGGGTGAAATCTTGGAATTCCATCAAAAATCTCTGTGTTGACCTACGCATCAAACAAGAAGGGGAACGACACGAAAGGTACATAGGAAGTTATGGTGGATAGGTTAGATGATGGTAGGATCAATTGCATTGCGTTCCCCAACCATTAATATATGTTTCGGATGTGACATTAGGGCCTGATGGCGCAGATTTCAGCTCGAACTCAAAACAAAGAGAAGTTTCCAATCCGGCTATAGAATCGAGCTAGACTTTTTTAAGCGGTTGTGGAATCAAATGCCTCACCCTAGAGAACCAAAAATTTGAACAAGTGGACCATTAGAGAGTTTTTCTAAGAATCACTTGTCATAGGCCTCAAAGTAGCACTTGTTTAGAGTGAAATCTTGGAATTCCATCAAAAATCTCTATGTTGACCTACGTACGTAAAAACAAGAAGGGGAACGACACGAAAGGTACATAGGAAGTTAGGGTGGATAGGTTAGATGATGGTAGGATCAATTGCATTGCGTTCCCCAACCGTTAATATATGTTTCTAGATGTGACATTAGGGCCTGATGGCGCTGATTTCAGCTCGAACTCAAAACAAAGAGAAGTTTCCAATCCGTATGGAATCGAGGTAGACTTTTTTGCGGTTGTGGAATCAAATGCCTCACCCTAGAGAACGTAAATTTGAACAAGTGGACCATTAGAGAGTTTTTCTAAGAATCACTTGTCATAGGCCTCAAAGTAGCACTTGTTTAGAGTGAAATCTTGGAATTCCATCAAAAATCTCTCGTGTTGACCAACGCATCAAACAAGAAGGGGGAACGACACGAAAGGTACATAGGAAGTTAGGGTGGATAGGTTAGATGATGGTAGGATCAATTGCATTGCGTTCCCCAACCGTTAATTTATGTTTCTAGATGTGACATTAGGGCCTGATGGCGCTGATTTCAGCTCGAACTCAAAACAAAGAGAAGTTTCCAATCCGGCTATGGAATCGAGGTCGACTTTTTTTGCGGTTGTGGAATCAAATGCCTCACCCAAGAGAACGTAAATTTGAACAAGTGGACCATTAGAGAGTTTTTCTAAGAATCACTTGTCATAGGCCTCAAAGTAGCACTTGTTTAGAGTGAAATCTTGGAATTCCATCAAAAATCTACGTGTTGACCTACGTACCGAAACAAGAAGGGGGAACGACACGAAAAGGTACATAGGAAGTTAGGGTGGATAGGTTAGATGATGGTAGGATCAATTGCATTGCGTTCCCCAACCGTTAATATATGTTTCTAGATGTGACATTAGGGCCTGATGGCGCTGATTTCAGCTCGAACTCAAAACAAAGAGAAGTTTCCAATCCGGCTATGGAATCGAGCTAGACTTTTTTTGTTGTGGAATCAAATGCCTCACCCTAGAGAATGTAAATTTGAAGAAGTGGACCATTAGAGAGTTTTTCTAAGAATCACTTGTCATAGGCCTCAAAGTAGCACTTGTTTAGAGTGAAATCTTGGAATTCCATCAAAAATCTCTGTGTTGACCTACGTACCGAAACAAGAAGGGGAACGACACGAAAGGTACATAGGAAGTTAGGGTGGATAGGTTAGATGATGGTAGGATCAATTGCATTGCGTTCCCCAACCGTTAATATATGTTTCTGGATGTGACATTAGGGCCTGATGGCGCTGATTTCAGCTCGAACTCAAAACAAAGAGAAGTTTCCAATCCGACTATGGAATCGAGCTAGACTTTTTTGCGGTTGTGGAATCAAATGCCTCACCCTAGAGAACGTAAATTTGAACAAGTGGACCATTAGAGAGTTTTTCTAAGAATCACTTGTCATAGGCCTCAAAGTAGCACTTGTTTAGTGTGAAATCTTGGAAGTCCATCGAAAATCTCTATGTTGACCTACGTACCGAAACAACAAGGGGAACGACACGAAACGTACATAGGAAGCTAGGGTGGATAGGTTAGATGATGGTAGGATCAATTACATTGCGTTCCCCAACCGTTAATATATGTTTCTAGATGTGACATTAGGGCCCGCTGGCCCTGATATCAGCTCGAACTCAAAACAAAGAGAAGTTTCCAATCCGGCTATGGAATCGAGCTCGACTTTTTTTGCGGTTGTGGAATCAAATGCCTCACCCAAGAGAACGTAAATTCGAACAAGTGGACCATTAGAGAGTTTTTCTAAGAATCACTTGTCATAGGCCTCAAAGTAGCACTTGTTTAGAGTGAAATCTTGGAATTCCATCAAAAATCTCTGTGTTGACCTACGTACCAAACAAGAAGGGGAACGACACCGAAAGGTACATAGGAAGTTATGGTGGATTGGTTAGATGATGGTAGGATCAATTACATTGCGGTCCCCAACCATTAATATATGTTTCTGGATGTGACATTAGGGCCTGATGGCGCAGATTTCAGCTCGAACTCAAAACAAAGAGAAGTTTGCAATCTGGCTATAGAATCGAGCTAGACTTTTTTGCGGTTGTGGAATCAAATGCCTCACCCTAGAGAACCAAAATTTTAACAAGTGGACCATTAGAGAGTTATTCTAAGAATCACTTGTCATATGCCTCAAAGTAGCACTTGGTTAGAGTGAAATCTTGGAATTCCATCAAAAATCTCTGTGTTGACCTATGTACAGAAACAAGAAGGGGAACGACACGAAAGGTACATAGGAAGTTAGGGTGGATAGGTTAGATGATGGTAGGATCAATTGCATTGCGTTCCCCAACCGTTATTATATGTTTCTGGATGTGACATTAGGGCCTGATGGCGCTGATTTCAGCTCGAACTCAAAACAAAGAGAAGTTTCCAATCCGGCTATGGAATCGAGGTAGACTTTTTTGCGGTTGTGGAATCAAATGCCTCACCCTAGAGAACGTAAATTTGAACAAGTGGACCATTAGAGAGTTTTTCTAAGAATCACTTGTCATAGGCCTCAAAGTAGCACTTGTTTAGAGTGAAATCTTGGAATTCCATCAAAAATCTCTGTGTTGACCAACGTACCGAAACAAGAAGGGGAACGACACGAAAGGTACATAGGAAGTTAGGGTGGATAGGTTAGATGATGGTAGGATCAATTGCATTGCGTTCCCCAACCGTTAATATATGTTTCTAGATGTGACATTAGGGCCTGATGGCGCTGATTTCAGCTCGAACTCAAAACAAAGAGAAGTTTCCAATCCGGCTATGGAATCGAGCTCGACTTTTTTTGCGGTTGTGGAATCAAATGCCTCACCCAAGAGAACGTAAATTCGAACAAGTGGACCATTAGAGAGTTTTTCTAAGAATCACTTGTCATAGGCCTCAAAGTAGCACTTGTTTAGAGTGAAATCTTGGAATTCCATCAAAAATCTACGTGTTGACCTACGTGCATCAAAACAAGAAGGGGAACGACACGAAAGGTACATAGGAAGTTAGGGTGGATAGGTTAATGATGGTAGGATCAATTGCATTGCGTTCCCCAACTGTTAATATATGTTTCTGGATGTGACATTAGGGCCTGATGGCGCTGATTTCAGCTCGAACTCAAAACAAAGAGAAGTTTCCAATCCGGCTATGCGGTTGTGGAATCAAATGCCTCACCCTAGAGAATGTAAATTTGAAGAAGTGGACCATTAGAGAGTTTTTCTAAGAATCACTTGTCATAGGCCTCAAAGTAGCACTTGTTTAGAGTGAAATCTTGGAATTCCATCAAAAATCTCTGCGTGTTGACCTACGTACGTAAACAAGAAGGGGAAACGGCCACACAAAGGTACATAGGAAGTTAGGTGGATAGGTTAGATGATGGTAGGATCAATTGCATTAAGTTCCCCAACCGTTAATATATGTTTCTAGATGTGACATTAGGGCCTGATGGCGCTGATTTCAGCTCGAACTCAAAACAAAGAGAAGTTTCCAATCCGACCATGGAATCGAGCTAGACTTTTTTTGCGGTTGTGGAATCAAATGCCTCACCCTAGAGAACGTAAATTTGAACAAGTGGACCATTAGAGAGTTTTTCTAAGAATCACTTGTCATAGGCCTCAAAGTAGCACTTGTTTAGTGTGAAATCTTGGAATTCCATCAAAAATCTCTTTGTTGACCTACGCATCAAACAAGAAGGGGAACCACACGAAAGGTACATAGGAAGTTAGTGGTGGATAGGTTAGATGATGGTAGGATCAATTACATTATGTCCCCAACCATTAATATATGTTTCTAGATGTGACATTAGGCCCTCGATGGCGCTGATTTCAGCTCGAACTCAAAACAAAGAGAAGTTTCCAATCCGCTATAGAATCGAAAGGCGACTTTTTTTATGGTTGAATCAAATGCCTCACCCTAGAGAATGTAAATTTTAACAAGTGGACCATTAGAGAGTTTTTCTAAGAATCACTTGTCATAGGCCTCAAAGTAATTTGTTTAGAGTGAA